>JAYMSL010001054.1:0-18971 GCA_036897195.1 Plantago coronopus
GTTCAAAGTTTGAGAGAGTTGTTAGTGATCTGTTGTAGATTAATTATGTAATTATGAATGTTTGTTAGTGATCTGTTGTAAATTAATTAATGTAATTGTGAATGGTTGTTAGTGTATGAACAAGAAGATAGTAAGTCTTATGACTTAAGAGTCTTTATTGTCTTGAATTTTGTGTCATCTTATACCCATCCATTCCATTCCACTAATACAAATTTCTTAAATTTAATTTGTTATCGTCTCACATCAAACTTCCTAACCTAAAAATAATTTTTTTTATCCAACTAACTCATCTTTTATAATTTATCTTTCTTATTTTATTATCATTTTATTCCACACCTCTCTTACCTTATCAGTTACTTTACTCTATTTCTGATACGAAACGTAAATCATGAAAAACACGATTCTAACAATGCATCAATCAAAATAACATATAGTGATGGGACCCGACCAGGAGAAGACAACCCACAGACTCGAGGAGGCCCGACGCCGCTTTTGTTATTTCATATTATTGCTTTATTTCATTATTAGATATTATTAAGTTGGCTTTAGCCCATTAGGTTTAGTAGCTAAGGTTTTGCATCTATCTATATTCTTGTAGACACTCGTTTTTTTTAATCGGCAAATTATTACCAAGCTATTAAGTAAATATCAGTAATATATACCTAAACCTGTGCATCACAATGCTCGAACCCCAAACCTCCTACTTGCATTGACTTTCAAATACTTCCTCAATCGCCGGACCACCTTATAACTCTCATTTTCTATTATGCCGAATGAATTGTCTTTGTCTACACTATGTGTTTACCCTATAAGCGTGTTGTGATTAACGCCATCAAATCAAAAGCGAGAGACAGCCTTGACGAATCCGTATTCCTCTTAGTAAAGGGATCCACATGATCGTGGTGAATACTTTACATCTACCCGTGATAGTGTGGAGACTTACTTTTTTGTCTATTTCTTGTCTTTGTTTATCCTAGATTTGAGATTGGAAACCGGTTCCATCATCTTGGAATTTAGAGCCTTGGTTATGATGAAGATTCGTACTAAGCTTCCGCACAAAGAAGGTGATTTCCATGCGAGCCGGACGAGAATCACAATTCTCGTTGATCGAGGCGTTGGTGAGACCTGAAAATTTGACATCAGCTAGAAGACTTGCCGATCTACAACTTGGATGGTGGTGATCGAAAACTAAGTAGTACCGACTGTCCATAACAGATGCACCGCACAACAGAAAATCCAGAGACGATGTTGTCAAGATAAGAGCTTCTTATCTTGCATGTTTTGCAGCTTAAATAGCTAAAGTCGTGTTTTGTAGTAGCGATTTAGTTAAATAGCTCCATTTCACCAGATTAGAACACGTGGCTTGATCGAACAGTTGATGAGACGTTCGGTTATTAGCAGTTATTTTCGTTTGGTTTAAATAGCAGCTTCCAACTACTATTCGGTATCATTGAACATTTCTGTTATCTCAATCGAATTGATTGTGTTTCTCTCTGCAAACCCAGACTTGTGATAGTTTGGTATGCTCGTAGTTTAGAATCGATCTCGTGATAGATTGCTTCTAACATTGGTATAACTTCGCCTTGGTTCTGATCCGTTTTGCTTTTGATCTGTGATTCGTAGCAATGGGGACGAAATCCAATCATTCCGTCCGAATTGAGCAGTTGGATGGTGATTTGGCCACCCTCAATGAGAAGTTCACGAGTTTCAACACTGAGATTACAGCGAGTGTAGCTCAGCTCACAGCCACCGTCACAGAGCTGCTGCAACAAAATCGTCAATCAGACGACTCTCCGGTGCGTAACCGCCGTTCTGGTCACGGTGATGGTACGAATTCGAACTCTAATCATCGTTTTAAAGGTCCTCGTGTTGATTTCCCTAAGTTTACATTGGATAATGGTCGTGCCTGGATTCGCAAATGTAACAAGTATTTTACGGTTAATCATGTGGCGGATGAGGATCGTGTTATGATTGCGGGGATGAATTTGGATGGTGTAGCGGAGATTTGGTATGAGGATAACATAGAGGGCAATGAATCTATAGGATGGGATGAGTTTGTGGAGTTGTTGTTAACTAAACTGGTGGATGTGCGAGCTGATAGTTTAGTTGGTGAATTCAATAAGTTGCATCAGTCTGGTAATGTAGATGAGTACATTACTCGTTTTGATGAATTCAGGATGTTGATGAAGCGTAAAATTCATTTCTTACTGAACAATACTTTATGGAGAGTTTTATTAGCGGTTTGAAACATGAGATCAAATACATGCTTGAATTACTGGTACCTTCTTCTCTAGAACAAGCTAGGTTGCAAGCTCGGAGGCAAGAAGTGTTGTTGGAGGCTTCTTATAAGTATAAACCGTCACAGAGACCTCCAGTTGTGAACAACAAGGGTAAACAAGTGACAGAATCAGGGAAATCTGTTTTCAGTACTGAGAAAACTAATCAGGTTAAGAGATTAAGCAAGGAGGAGATTGATGATAGAAAAAAGAGAGGACTATGTTTTAATTGTGATGAAACATATGTTTATGGTCACAAATGCAAGAAATTATTTGTGATTGAAATGACTGGAGATGAAAGGGCCATTAGTTTGGAGTCTGAAGAAGGAGAGGGTGATATTGTGGTTTCTGTGCATGCAGTTACTAGCCAGGAGGTTACAGATGCAATTAAGATCAGAGGTAAAGCAAAAAATGTACCATTCTTGATCTTGCTAGACTCAGGCAGTACTCACAGTTTTCTGGATCCTCAAGCAGCTAAGAAAATTAAGTGTGATTTAGAAATCACAAATCCATTGCATGTGTCTGTAGCTGGTGGAGGCCAAATGATTTGTGATTCTAAATGTGTGGATTTTCAGTGGGAGATGTCACAACATTGTTCCATGGCTACTGTTAGGATTTTACCCTTGGGTGGCTATGATATGGTCATGGGTGTGGATATAATGAGAAAATTGGGTCCCCTTATGTTTGATTTTGCTCAGAATTCAGTTGCATTTCAATATCAAGGTAAGCAGGTGTTACTTCAGGGAGCGAAGCATGAATCTGGTGGTATTAAAATGATCACTGGCAAGAATTTGCATAAAGTATTACAAAAGAGCAGGAATGCAGTAGTGGGATGTCTTTTTGTGATGGAGGTGTCTGGATACAGTGACACAACTCAAGATGATGGATCATTAATGCAATTATTAACTGAGTTTGAAGATGTTTTTGCCACTCCTACACAGTTGCCACCCCACAGATATTGTGACCATAAGATTGTATTGCAACCTGCTACTGTTCCCTTCAAACAAAGGCCTTACAAGACAAATTTCTTGCAGAGGAAGAGGTGGAGAAGTTGGTGAATGAACTTTTGGATAATGGATTCATTCAGCCTAGTCACCGTCCATTTAGCAGCCCTATATTGATGGTTAAAAAGAAAGATGGCACCCGGAGAATGTGTGTAGAGTACAGGAAGTTCAATTCTCTCACTAAAAAAGATAATTATCCCATTCCCATCATTGATGACCTTTTAGATGAATTGGGGAGTGCTAGGGTGTTCAGTAAGTTGGATCTTAGAGCTGGATATCATCAGATCAGAGTAGGCTTTGGAAGTTAAGTCCAAAGTATGCTGGACCTTTTGAAATCATTGAAATAGTTGGTTTGGTTGCTTACAAGTTGAAATTGCGTGAAGGAAGTAAGATACATCCTATATTTCATGTTTCATTACTGAAGAAGCACATTGGTTCATCTGCATCAACATCTGGAGACATACCACCAATGGACCAAGAAGGCCATATCATTTTGGTTCCATTAGCATTACTGGGTAAAAGACTGGTAAGGAAGAACAATGCGGCGGCAGCCCAAGTCTTGGTTAAATGGGAGCACCTGGCTGAAGGTGAGGCTACGTGGTAAATTGACCCGTGTTTGTCAAGGCTTTTCCCTACACTGAGCAGTGGGAACAAGCAGCTGTAGAAGAAGGAAGTAATGTCAAGATAAGAGCTTCTTATCTTGCATTTGTGCAGCTTAAATAGCCAAAGTCGTGTTTTGTAGTAGCGATTTAGTTAAATAGCTCCATTTCACCAGATTAGAACACGTGGCTTGATCGAACGGTTGCTGAGACGTTCGGTTATTAGCAGTTATTTCCGTTTGGTTTAAATAGCAGCTTCCAACTGCTATTATGTATCATTGAATATTTCTGCTATCTCAATCGAATTGATTGTGATTCTCTATGCAAACCCAGACTCGTGATAGTTTGGTATGCTCGTAGTTTAGAATCGATCTCGTGATAGATTGCGTTCTAACAGATGTCCGAAGGAAGAGTACCCAGAGGAGCTCGTGTAAAACATCCAAAAGCTGACCACTAGAGTCCAAAAGGTGATTGATTGAATCGAAGATGGCCAAAAAAACGGAAGAGTCGCAACCGCAAGCGCAATGGCAACAACGAACGATGTGACAAACACATAAGCGCACAACAGTGCTCAAGCGGCACTACGTACCAAGGCAACACGCATGCCAGGTCTGTCCTAGCACCGGTCAGGTAGCCAGACCGCTTAACACCCCGAGACCGAGGAAAGCGACCAGGGAAAATTGCAGTTTTGGTCCCTCAACTCGAGGCCCCCCTCGTTTTTGGTCCCAACTGATTTTGTTTTTTGCAAATATGGTCCCTGGACCGTATAAAAATACAGTAGCTATACGAAGGAATTTATACGCTGATATGGCGAGTATGTGGCGCAGATGTGACGACACATGACGTAAAACATGGATTTAATGTTTTATTTTAAATAAATTGCTTAAAAAATAAAATAAAATACTAAAAAATCGAAAAAAATATGAAATATTCATAAATTCATTAGAAATTCATATAATAAATTTTTGTGAGAGACGGTGTTTATTTAACTTAAAAGGTGATGGACCGGGGTACCCCAGGCCGAGCGATCGCGAAAAATTAAAACGATTTTTGTCCGAAAAATTAAAATGATTTTGTTCGGAAAAAATCGAATTTTTTTGAAATCGTTTTAATTTTTATGGGCAAAAAAAATTTCGGGTAGCCCCCCCGACGTCCGGAAAAAAGCGAATTTTTTTTTTGGAATCGTTTTAATGTTCCGGACAAAAAAAATTATTTTCATAATTTTCAAAAATTTAATTTAATAAAAATTAATTACTTTATTCAGATAAATGTTTTAAAATGTTCTTTTTTTTGAAATTAATAATCCATGTCAGCGAAGGGACCAAATTCGCGATCTAGTATCTCAGCAATTTTGGTCCTAGTACCGTAGATTTGTAAAAAATACGACGACTTGGGACCAAAATCGAGGGGACTGTCAGTTAGGGGACCAAAGTTGCAATTTCACCAAAGCGACCAGCTGCTATCGAAGAAACCGAGCATCATTCGCCTCTGATTTCAACCAATCAAAAGATGAAGAATCGAAGGAAGAAGGTGGTAGGCGTGAGAGGTGAAAACCCTAGAGGCGCCAAAACCACTGAAACGTATCACATGAGTCAAAGTTCCTAGAGGTAATCTATCCCGAGTATCTATCTAATTTTGAGAATAATCATAGTCCAGTCGCTTGCGATAATATATGTGAATTAGTGTTGGGACGCACGGGATAAATGAAACGAAAATGAAATTGAATTAGAAATGGAGGCTTAATATATTTTGATAGAGTTTCGATATTAAAACGACATCGGCTATGCCTATCTAATTTTCTTATACTTCTCTTTGCAAGTGAGATAGTATAGAAATTGATATATGAGAGGAATGGATATGTATACTGGATTGATATGAGATATTTTACAATGCAAAGTGATTGTCCTATTTATAGGAGCAGAGTTGCCGCCATTAGTAAACTTAATATTGAAGTAGTTAAAGATTAACCACAAGTTTCCACCGCCTATTGCTTTGTGCTAAAGTAATTCATCCTGGCCTCAAATCCTTGCCGCCCCTGTGCAGCAATTTCCAAGTTGTGATGCAGCTGCTAGAAGCTTAACATTGAAGTAGTTCATTCATAGCCACAGACTCTAAGTGTGAGATGTAGCAGCTTGTAAGCTGCTTGTTGTCCAATCTTGCCGACTAAGTTAGAAGCTTCGGAGAATTGCAGATTATATTTTATCAATTAGATGATAAGAAAGGAGATTATTTAGAAAGGATTATTGATGATGTGTTTAGGGAGTACGAGACTCTTATTCTGATTCTGTGATCGGAGATGTGGAGTAACTTGATGCTCATATCAACCTTCGTGATTTTGGATCTGGGCGTGTAAGGTTTCAATCATCTTTCGACTATAGGATGGATTTGGATGTTAGGAGAGATGAGTGTTATGGAATGTGGATGACCATCTAGAGTTGATCACTGGTTGGATGAAAGTTCGATCAATGGAGAGAATGAACCTGTTAGAAGTGAGGGCGTCAAGCATGGGTTAGGGAAAAATGTTGAGGAGATGGTGCATAAACCTGCGACACCTCTGCAAAATGACTGGTCTACGCTAGTGACAGTGCACACCACATTGGTGCATGACACTATGCCACCTGACACTACGACACAGTACGTCGTGCCAAATGACACAACACCACCATACGAGCCAACATCGAAGGATGCCGAGGAGAACCAGCTACATGGATGGACCAGTTGGATTCATGATGCGACCAACAACTCCAACTCGTGGAGGAGGAAGGCCTGTACAACTCTGATTCGTGCTTTGTACGAAGATAGGGAGGAGATGAGCAACCGGGATGAATATGTGGTTACATCGACTGTGGATGCACACAGGGATCCGGTTAGGACCTTCTGCCCAACAAACCTATCACTTTCAAATAAGATATATTCGACCCTCTTTGTTTTGATGGTGATATTGATGTTGAGTTGACTCCTTAACCCATTGAGAGTAAGGAGGAACGGTCAGAAGATTGCAAGAGTGAGTATTGTTTGAGTGTTGTTGTCTGCTCTGCTCGGATAATATGTTTCTTTGCTCGATAGTTGTAGATGTATGCATGCATAACATCCATTAACCTGAATTAGTCTTAGATTGCGGTTTGGTTGGAATCGTTCATATTGATACTACTTTTACTGATTTTAGCTTTTGATATGGCTACTGAGTCGTTCCCTAGGATTCCTGGACCATATGAGCTCTTAACGTTAAACAACTCAGATCGACGCTCGTAGAACTGTAAATTGTTCTTGCTTGTTCATGGTGTTCCTGGGATGAATGGCAAGTATTCACATTAAATTTTCTGACTTTGTAATCGATCTTTAAGATTTTTTCGTAATTAGAATGAAGTTGTGGTACTTTGTTTTGCTTGTGAGGATTGTTGTGGGCATCAGTTTGTCCTGAAACATGTATATACCTGGTTGATTAGGCTTGCAAGTGCCTGGAGACATGAACAGTGCCTGGAAAACAATAAAAATAATAGTGTCAATGTGTAAATTTCCCTTCTATCAAAGTGCATGATCAGTTGCCTGGGACATTTCTTTTTTCCGTCTAAACACTGTATCTATCAAGGTTGAGAACTATGAAGCAGTAGAGGGGAGGCGTGGATTTGTGTTACATATATAGTTAGTCTTTTAGATGTACCTGCCCTTCTGCCCATAGGAATCAGGATGATAATTGATGAACATACATACAATATACACTCCGAAGTTGTGAATATTTGGATATTGCCTTCTGGATTCTATAGAGTAGTAAAATCGCTGTTCTCTAACATGTCGAAAACCAATTGGAGAGACTTGTCAGTTTGGTTGCTCTTGTCTTGCATATCAGTTTGGTTGCTCTTGTCTTGCATATATAGTTGCATCTTCGCTATACGCATCATTGTTTTCATTGCCATTTATATATGTTTTCTTTGTATTAGTAGTCTATCATGGCTTACTGTCAGATTTCTGTACGTATATACAAGTTTAATGAACAAACAGAAAGATGGTGCAAGTAGAAGTATTATATATTAGCCAGAGAAGTGGCTAGGTTTACAAACATCAGATGATTCATCAACTTAAATATGTAAATAACAAAATATATATATAGGGGTATGCATAACACTGAAGTACTTTTCGTAACAATCACCAGGCAGCAAATGTTTTTCTTGGCTTGTAAGGGCTTTATCAGCACTCAGTACTGTTGAAAAATGCAGCCACCATAACCTGCATAATTTTAAGTTTGTGGCGTTCATTAAGTTTCCATTACTGCATGTTTAAGGGGACCAATGTTGAAATCATAGATGGAGCTTACTTGGATCTGTGTAAGTAATGAATCCAGTGTTGGCAAAATCGCAGTTCCAGAAGTTCCTTCCGTTAGCCTGATAGTAGAGGTTCATGACCAGAGAGGCATGATTGAGTAGAGTATCAGGTACAGAGCAAGCGCATCCCTTCTGCAGAACACTGTTGCAATCTACATTGGGTTGGGAGCATGCATAATCGATATTTTTCTGCAGAGTGATCGCATCCGATGAAGGCCTTGCCACACACCATGTTTTCTGCAATAAATTGTCCACAGGCAATTAGTTAAGCTGATCAGCAACAACAGTAAAACTCAAAACAGGAAAATGTTGCATGCATTCCAAACTTATGACTTTGGTTACCTGTCCAGCCACTAGCTGCAAGTTGAAAACTGCAGCAATAAAACCTGAACATGTTAGCAACTTATACAAAAATCATCGACAACGAACAATTGATACATACATTGCATTGAGCTAAGACAAAAATATATACCTGAAAGGGAAGAAAGCAGGAGTAGGATGAGAACAGAAAAGTGAGCTGCAGCCATTATATTAAGTTAAAACCAAATAATAACCAATATGCCAGTGATGTTCTACAAGAGAAGGTGTGTTAAATACTTGAGCTTGTGAAATATATCAAGATCCAAGCAGAAGTCACATATATATTTATAGGCATAGCAGCAGGATGAGTGCAGAAATCCAGAACCAGAAGAGGTGTGAATTAAAATTATTATGGTTTTAAAAATTAAAGGATGTGGAGGACCATGCATGGAAATTCCTCTAATATTCTTCCCCTTCATCTTTTTTTGACATGCTTGCTCATTTTTGGTAAAGCCAATTCAAAGTTTGGAGGGTTGTTAGTGATCTGTTGTAAATTAATCAATGTAATTATGAATGTTTGTTAGTGATCTGTTGTAATTTAATGTAATTGTGAATGGTTGTTAGGGAAAACAAAAAGCATGTTAATTGATTAGTGATTGATTGTCGCTAGGTTATGTTTTAGAGTTATTGAGATTTTTTTAACTTATGAATAATAACCGGAATTTTGAGTATGTAAAAACAGTGTAAATATCATAACTTATAATTCAGTGTCAAACACATATTTTACTCTTGAACTGGGTTAGGAGCTTAACCCAGCTCCCTAGCCGGATGCCAAACACTCCGTTACAATTTTATACCCTAAAGAGAACAATTCCACAATGGCAAAAGCTAAATAATAAAAGATATACAGATACTCAAATGAACATTGGTACTGCACGGTTCCTTAATTATATATACTGGAGCCAAGACAACGGATATTCCCTCTCATTGTTCATAGTACAGCTCTACTCTGATACCCACTCTACAACCTCTGGTTAATAAATTGTGTAACCTCAATTTCGTGTTCATGCACGAGGATCGTGCAAAAGCGCGGTACTGTATCGCTTGTATTTTATTAAATAGTCCAACGTAATGTAGGGAGCGATCATGGTTCTTGAAGCAATAAACTTTGATGAAATGTGGTTACATGGTGTCTTCATCAGAAGCACGCTTTCGGAGTTTAATTGGCAACCCTTTTGCAGGCATGGGAAACGGGATATCTACGATTTTTTCTTCGGGAATAAGCTTTTCCCATTTGAAGTTTATGAGTAAATTGTGCATGAATACTAAAGCTTTCTGGCGGGCATATTCGTTTCCTGGACACATGCTTGAACCTCCTCCAAATGGAATAAAACTATATGGAGTTGGGCCACTCCCTTCGAATCTAGTTGGGTCAAACTTCTCTGGATCAGGGAAATACTTAGAATTTTTGTGCGTCGAGTGAAAAGGCATAAATACCTGCAAAAACGGATTCAAATTGATTGCTTACAAATGTAGAAACTGCAGAAAGGATCTAAGCTATGCTCCATGACAAGCATACATGGTATACGTACCTTCCATCCTTTAGGAATCGTGTAGCCTTCATAAGAGAAATCATGCACGACTTCCCTAAAAGTAGCAAAAACGGGTGGCGCGAGTCTCATTACTTCGTTAATAACATTCCGACTATATTTCATCCTTTTGGTATCTTCCCCTGTCAACAACTTCTCTTCCCCTTTTAAGCTCTTGATCTCCATTTGTTCTGTCATAAGAAAATTGTCGAAATAATTAATTTGATCTTGTATAAGAAAAATTAATGAAAAATAATCAATATGCATTTATGTGTACTAGTATTATTGACACGCGAATACTCACGTAGGTCGTCTAGTATTTTCATATTTTCACTAAGTCAAGATAGGCGAACTGATGATTTTTTTTAGTTTTTTTTTGTGTGTAATAACTAGCTCAAGGTATTTCTCTTTTTAAGTATAAAAAGATAGTAAGAATAGAAAATGATAGATAACTACTTTAATCTAAAACTCAAAATTTAGTTTTAGTGTAATTACTAGTTCGTATATATATTGTAAGAGAACGAAAAATACCTTTCAAGGCCAGGGAATAAACTTGAGGATGATGAGCAAGATAGTAGACAAGATTTGTCAAAAGAGAAGTCAAGGTCTCATGGCTCGCTACCAATATGTTCAGAATCCGTTCCGCTATATCTGATTCACTCATCGGCTTTCCTTCACCATCAGTCGTGGACATTAAGTATGACATGAGATTTTGAGTAGAGCTCGTTTGTGTCTGCAGCTTCTTTACTCGAACCATTTTGCAAAACTCACCGTGCATGAATTTGGCTGCGTTGATAGCCCGTCTGTATGCTGTTCCAGGCAAGTCGATTGGTATAGATACAAGTCCATTACTAAGAATCTCAAACTGGTGCTCCAAGCTAAGAATTTGGGCTGGATAATCAATGCCCATAAAGATACGAGAACTGATAGAGAAGGCAAGCATCTTAACCAAAGGGAATACCTTCAGGGCAGATCCAGAAATGAATGATGTAGTAGCGAAATTTAGGTGGGTTAAAATGCTAAAATTTTCGAGAGTTCAATAGAAATAAAAACAAAAATAGGAATACCTTTATGTTTGAATTAGGTGCCCATTCAGAATCCATGTGTTGCTTTGTAATCTCATCCATGATTTCGATATAGTTTAGCACCGCGTCTGGTCTCAAGAATTCAGAAAAAAGCTTTCTAACCTGTAGTTTATGAGAATGACAGTCAACGGGCATCTCCCCACCTGGATTCAAAATCTTCACCACTGAACGGGGAACCCAGGATTGCACCATCTTGTCTTTGTTGGAGAAAATGAACTTGTTGCCAGCAGGGTCACAAATTACAGACTGTTTGTCGCCAAACAGAGAGGTTTTGAACACTTTGAGGGAGTAATTATTGGTCCTATCCATTAGGAATTTCTCAACATCGCCCATCCTCGCTGACTTGAAGAAACTGATAGTCTCCCCGATTACAGGCCATCCGAACGTGCCTGGAGGATGATTTCTGGCATCCGGTTTGTTATTCCGTCGAATGATGAGGATAGTATAAGTGAGGATCAATAGGAAGACAGCAGCCGTAAGGTTGAGATCATATTGATCCATATTTTCTCTTGGTGGCTGGGTGGGTTTAGTTTAAGAATGGATGATCTGTATGTACTGTATGTATGTCAGGATTAATGGTTATTCATTCCAAGTTCCACATGCTTATATCGTCAAACTTTGGCAGTGCATTCAAAATATATTTTACACAATCCTAAGGATTCAAATTTGTTTTTGTCCTTTTCTTATAATTTGTTTAAATTAATAGAGACAAAGTCATGAAACGAATAATCACAGCTTAATTATATCATTGTTAAATTACCGATGTACGTTGATATCAAATATAATGATTTTAATTAGCAACTAACCATAAACAATTTAAGTAATTAAGTAATTTCTTTGCATGGAAATATCTTAATTAAGTAGTCTCGGTATCATTTGTCCAGAAGAGAAGAATTAAAAAACAGAACATATATATTTGGATTTAAATGTGGCAGCCTGGAAGGTCACCAACTGTGTGCTGAATGGTCAAAGATAATATATGCAAATATATCCAAATAGCCAGTCACAGACCACCAAATTAATTTTGCATGAATAGTTAAGTTTCATGAGTCATGGCGTTGCATCTGAACAATTCAACACATACGATAAACTCATGATGTGCAAAAATTACCTTAGAGGCTTAGACCATCCGGACCCCTAACACTACATTTTGACGAACAGGGCAATTTAGTCGCGGTCTTGGAACTGCGGTTTGTCTCGCACAAAATGTTGCGGAAATAAAAATGCATAAGGAGAACAAGATGTGTTGGGGACAAATATGCCGACGAACTATCACTTCGAACTACACGGATTAAGCCAGCTCTAAGGCACGGACTCAGCAGACGAACTGCTCCTCGGCGCTTTGGGTTGCTCCTCGGCACCTCAGAGTGGCCGACCCGCTCACAATGCCAGCAGCTCCAAGATTCACATCCCACATCAAAGTGTTGCAGGTCGGCTCCTGCCCGCCTCGGCACATGCTCCTCGAAAGAGGACGATTGCAGTACTCAAATGGCCTGACTCAAGAAGGCTGCACCTCGTCCACTTCGTGGTCCTCGACCCACACCATAGTGCCGAGGTGCTCCTTAGCAGTCCAAGCCCAGATCCGCATTTGGACTATATCAGGCCCAATTTATGTCCATGGGCCAGGCCCAACTACGAGACTAGATCTGGAGCGTCCGATCGGATACGATCCAACGGTCTTCCACTTGCCCTGGATTGCCTATAAATAGATCCCATGGGTTGACTTCCAAAGGTAATAAATACTCTCCAACCACCTCTACAGTCTCTCCACGTATTACACTTTCGGAACGGCTCTTTCCCTAGACCTTCCGCGTTAAGTCACCTCCGGTTTGCCCACGGCAAGCCGGTAAACGGGACTAACCCCCCCATCTCAAGTGTGCAGGTATAAAGCGAAGAGCATAGAGCGTGAAGACTTATCAAGACTTACCTTAGCTAATTCGGATTGCAACGTATTAAACCCGTGATATTGCACTTGTACGACTTAGGACGACCTAACGAGTTTTGTGCATCATCAGATGTAATATAAATTGATTCGATAGACAAAATCGTGGGAAGAAAGAATTTAAAAAAAAAAAAGAAAGGAACGTATGAAAGTTGAACTAAATAAAAGACTTAACAACAAATGTTACTGACTGGTCGATTATTATAGAGGGTTCAAATATCGTTTAGAATTGTGTTCGATTGACAATGTGTTCTAGTGGGTGACTGGGTGTGGTACAGGCTAGAGTTATGATAATCCGATGAGAGGTTCAGTTCCTCTGGGCAATCTATGAGCATGGATGGGCTTTCCAAGTGGATAATTAGTGAATTTAATTTGACTCCAGTATCGCCAATTAGCGGAATATTTTAGAGATTCAATAATTTTAAAAAAAGTATTACTATAAGAATAATAATTTTAATAAAATCGTACATAAATAATTTCGAAATCAACTTCTAACCAAAATCAATGAGTTAGATCAAAATTAATGTCATAGTATCACATGACGATTATCTAATGACAACCTATGTTTAGGTCGGTTCGAAATTCACCTGATTTTGGAAAAGTAGTTAGTGGGAATTTGGATTAGAAGTTTGTAATGAAAACTTATAGAATTTGTTTTCCTAGTGTTACTATCTTAATTGCAGAGCAAATGCTGTTCTAATTTAGTGAGAAGATTGTCGGATTGAGGTTTAACCTTAGTTGAATTTAGTTTCAATTGAGATTGACGGATTGAGATCAACTTTAGACCAAGTCATAAAGCAGTCATTAAGATGACCTCATTTGGTTTTCTATGATGTTTTGTCTAGTACGTACTACGTACTAGGATTCTCGTATTAGTCTGCGTCGATTTAATAATTTAAAGAAAAAGTGTTTATATATAATATTAAAGAATCCAATATGGTACTACTATAAGTCCATGTGTTCCCATATTTTGTTAGAATTTTGTTAGAATTTTGTTAGAGTGGTCTCTTTTTAGGTACGTGAAAATATTAGTTGTTCTTTTTTATTTTTTATAGTAATTTTATAATCAGTAATAAGATAGTAATCATTCAGGGTAAAAAAAATTAAAAATGCAAAATTTTGTTAATACAATATGTACAATGTAATCATTCATATCAACCTGTTTTGAGGCTTTTGTAATACCTTGTGCAGTTGTGCTCCTCTGTTCCATATTTAGTGGATTCCTTCCTCCGTTCCATATTAAGTTCCATATTAAGCTTCTAATTTGACTTTAAGTCAAAAGAAATATTTTAATTAGAATATTGGTATTAGAGGTAAAAAGTAGATATATTAATTGTTAGACTCTGTTCTTTCAACTTAAGTTCAAATCCATTCACAGTTCAAATCCATTCAGATTTGGTTCGTTCAAATTTGTACTTCATTTCGAATCCATTCCGTTCAGTTCAGTTTAATTCCGAAATGCTGAGTTGAAAAGAGGTTAAAAAATTAGTGAGCGATTACTTTTAAATATATTTATTGTTGTTAGTGAAAGTATGATAAACAAAAATGTAAAAGTGAAGCTTTAATGGGACATCCAAAATGTCAAAATAGAAAACTTAATATGGGACGGAGAATTAGGAGTTTCGGTTGGTTTAGGGGCATCCTTCCCTTCTTTATTGTTTTGTTAAGATGTGGTGTGAAACTCTTACCTTTGTAACACTTGTACAAAACTCTTTAATATTAATAATATTTTGAAAAGAAAAAGAAAAAACCTGCAGTCAAGCCAACGTTGACTCGTTAACACAGTTGACGTGATTAAGAATATGGGACAAAGAATGGTACAACATTATCAAAATAATCATTTTGTATTTAAAACTCAGGGTATTTTATTCCCATAAAGAAGGAACCCCTAGGGGTCCAGTGCCCTCAACTGGCTACTGACTTCTACATACAAGAACAATCTATAAATGTTGTTATTTTCTTAGGAAGTAGGAAACGAAGAAAACTACCAAGGTATTTGTCAAGCTCATAGCATAAAAAAAGATTGGGATTGTTTGCACGTAGGTATATATATAAACCCCAACTAAAAGATGATTCTGTGATAGTTCTATTTTTCAGGGAAAAAATAAAAACATGCAAATGAGTAGCCGGTCGGAAAATGTTGATTCAGTTGGAGAATCCGCTGAACCTTACCCCAGCCCTACCAGGTACCGACAACTTACACATTATTAACTCTTTCGTATATTGATATGTGTGTCATCAGTGTGTAAGTGAGGTATATTAGATGACTTTTTCTTTTTCTTTAAAGGTTTATGGGGTAGGGAGGGAGAGAAGATAATTATGTGGTATTACATCCGTCTCACAAACTTTACTCATTACTTTATTCAATTTTTCAAAAACTTACTTACTTCTGAATTTCTCTTAGTTTAAAAGAGTAGTAATATTAGTAATAGTGTGTGTATAGTACTATATTAATAAAGTAGTAATAATTGATTTATAAAATAGATAGTGGAGAAATTATCGATAAAGTAAGAAAAATAAATAATAATAATCTGCGAATAGATTCACCAGGTCGTTCTCAGATGGGCCAACGCAGAATCACCACTTGAAGATAGCCGATCACGACCGCGACGTTTTGGTGATTAATGAAGATGTTGCTGAAGCTCATCAAACTATGGATAATCTTCACTACATCATCGTTGTTGCTGCTTCTGCTTCACCTGTTTTGAGGTACATTTACTAGCTAATTCCTCAATCATGTTCGAAACTTTTCTTTTTGTCATTTTTGGTGTCCCATTTCGAACTTCTCGATTCCAAATATATGGATATCCCACTCCCAGCCATATCAATAAATATATTCAAAAATAATTATCCCCACTAACTTCTCAAATCTCCATACAAATAATTACATCTATTTTTTAAACCAACTATCAATATTTTATTTAAAATTAATTATTTTATTATTTACTGATTAAAGTGTTAAATGGAAAGTTTCGAACGGTACAGAAGAAAGTTTTTTTAGCTTATAATAATGTAGTTTTCTTGATTTTTTGTTTTCAATTGCCCTCAAATGTTAGATCAATTAATCCAGCACGTCATAGATATGTGACTCCCAAACCCCCCAAATAAATCCTCTTAATTCAGCTGCCATTGTTGTTGTTGCTCTCAATTGTATTGCCATTCTTTCTACATCTGTGTGTTACTTGCTTTGGGTGTATTATATGGTCATGTTAATTGAGCAGATGTGTCAGTTGTTTTCTAGTTTTTTGCAAAAATCATATACTAACTATGATTGCCCCTCCAATCATATACTAACTATAGTGTATGATTTCTGTCAAAAACTCTCAATTGTTATTTAATTAATCAGTTCTACCATGAATCCATAATTTCAGCTTATCTTTATTTTCCTCTTGTTCATATATTTAATGTGATTTCATATGACTGACATACCTTCACAAATCACAAGTCTTAGGTCTCATTAATTATAAGTTACGTTGAATCTAATTTTCTTTTCTTTTTTGTAACAGGGATAAGGCAAGAAGGAGAAATACGACCAGCATGAAATATTTGATTCCTACACTACTTGCTCTTGTTGGAATCAAATACCAGGTTACACCCAAGCTCATATTTGCGGACAATGACGTTCAACATTGGTTTTTTGTCGGGAGCTTGTGCATATATTGGAAAACTATACAAGTGCTGGAAAAAGGGATCAGTCACTTGAACGGAAAAGTGATCTACACGCTCAACTGCGTTCTTCATGCTTGTGACGTTGTTTCAGTAGTTTCATTGTTGTCACTGTTATTCCCACAAGATGTCTCGATGCTGGTGTTTATAGTATCAACATCATCGGGTCTCCTTTTAGCCGTGATAGTGTTATGCATATTGCTCAGAAGAGAAATAGCACAAATCCTCACAATATTTTCAAGAGCTACTGCTGGCCATTCATTACCTGTTTAAGGTGATATACCTCACACTTTCCGGTCTACTCGGCAGTTTTATTTTTCTTATTCGGCTAGGGTATAGAAATTGCAGATTGATGTACATGCGGTTTTTGTAGTATAACCTAGTTCTGCACATCCTTCTGGAATTATCTCACTTTTGTATTGTTTTACCCAACTTGCCTGTGAGGCTGTTGTCTGTAAAAAGCTTGGCAACCTTCTCGATCAAATTGTGGCTGCAGAGTTTCAAACTTGTTTGTAAGAAAATAAGTCAGCAGTCGGGAAAAATGATAAGCTGAAAACCAACAAACCTTGTAATTTCTGCAAGCAGGGCACCTGAAAAAAAGATGAGAGTAAAATGGAGTCAGAAACCAACTTAAGGAAATAAACTACTGGTCTAGCGGTCGATTTTTGGAACTTGCCCCCCCCCTAACCCTTGAAAAAAAACAAGCAATAAATATTTTCGCCCCCGGTAACATTTAGTCCTGGGTCCGCCCCTGCCCTTCAGCTATCATTATTCACTCACGCATACAAAGATCACAAAACCACTCATCCCCCAATCAACACTCTAACACTTCATAGCTCAATCAGCACAACCAATTGTATAAATGAATTATCCAGATTCTCAAATGCCCAGACTTACTAAATGAACATAACATGCCTAAGAGATCCAACTTCCAAGAGATAAGTATACAAGAATCTTGTTTAAGGAAACTTCAGCTATCATTTTTCATATATGCAACCTTCTTAGGCATCAGATCGACAATTGAACAATAGATTGGATTTGCTTATAACATTGCATCAATAAACTGATAAATTCATAACCAGAAAATAGTCTGATACATCTAAGCATCAGATCAACTTATGATCCAATTGAAATTATAGAAGCTAAATCAAACAACTGATAAACCCATGACCAATAAAGCAAACTGACCAGTGTGCAAAGAACTCGACAATAGCATAAGTAGCCGGCGTCTCTTTGAGCACGGAATCGAAATTGGTCACATTCAAATCCACCCCATAATCCCTTTTACTCTTATCCTATCGCAGAATCGAGCGAGATCGAAACGATAAAGGCTCTGTGATGGAATCATTTTCGGATGAAATCGTTGACTGAATGCTGAGTGCGAAGAGCGTGAGGATGTAAGGATTGGGGCTCAACTGCAAATACCATATTAGCAGGGATTAGGTTGCAATTTCTAATTTAATATACAAAACTGTAAAATCGCTTCAGTTGAAGAAGCGCTTCTTATGTCAGCTGCTTCGATAGTTTTGGAGAGGAGATATAAGTCTCGTATGTAGCTCATTTGAGCCTAATTCTGAATTCATATATCAAAGCAGTTATTGTTCCTCTCTCGTGTTTAACCGTTCGTTTCACATAGTGATTCGATCATTGTATACGTTTCGATTATCCTCGTGATAGGACGATAGTAACAAATGGTATCCAGAGCCAGGCTTCCGTGCATCTTTGATCGGGAAATGGAAACCCCGAAGAATGGCGCACGACTCGATCGATTGGAAGGCGACATGGCTGAATTGAAGTCTGACATGGCTGAATTGAAGTTGGATATGGCTGGATTGAAGTCAAATGTTGCAGAATTGAAGTCAGAAATGGATGAATCGTTGCAGAATATTTGGCAGAGCTTCTTCGCCGGAATTCTCAGAGTTCGCACTCACCGGAAGAGACGCATAGACGCCAACTTTTCGAGGAAAGGTCTGAGTATGGAAAGGAAACGCTTCGCCGGAATTCTCACCGGAAAAGGTGCAGAGGTCTGCAATCTCGCTCGAGGATCTTGAGACATCGAATGAAATAGTGCAGGACATTCACGTGTTATTCGATGATGGTCTGGAACAAGAGGAAGATGTACTAGTTGACATACGCCAACTATTTGATGAAAAGTCTGAGCCACACATGGATGTTCAGTTGGAAGGCGATA
>JAYMSL010001055.1:0-18966 GCA_036897195.1 Plantago coronopus
TCTTCCTCTCCTTCTTCATCATCAACAATCCAAGAGTCTACCTTATCAATGCACTCATAATCAAGTGGATCAAATATATCCACTTTTTCTTTACCACTATAATCAAATAAATGGAAAAATTATTGAACAATTAATAACATTCTCCAAGAATAACAATCAAAGTATTGAAAAAGTATCCAAATTATATAGACATATACCGATCTTGCAAGCGCAAATTGTAATGAATATAGACAAGATCATTCAACCTTGAATGCTCCAACCTATTCCTTTCTTAGTATGAATCAGCTCAAAGACACTCTCTTTACCACGATTTTCACAACACGTAAATAAACATAAAAAATAGGCATAGAAAACATGGAAAGAGTATTTTTATTTGATAACTTGGGGGTTACAACTTTCGTTGCTCTCTTGATTCCTCTCTCTAAGGATACAAAGTTGTTTACCGGGGTCTAAAGACTTATTCCGGATTTGGGATTTATCCTACAATTTGGTAGTAGGGATTTGACTTGGGGGGTTTTGACCTACAATGTGGTAGTAGGGAGTTTGATGGGGCCGTTAGTGGCGGCGTATTCCATCTCTAACTACCTAGCTCTAAGTAACATCTCATATTGATAGGTGAGTGGTGACTTAGATGGCAAGATAAAATCATATCTTGCGAGATATGATTGGATATTCTACATATATTTTGGATATTATCAATATTTTGTGACAATTATCCCTAAATACAAAGATATCCTAGCATATGAAAACACCGTTGATTTACGCAATTTCGGTGTCAACAAATGCCCCCTCGAGAGTAATTGTAGAGACTTGATGTCGGTTGCAACTTGTCTCGAAATCCTGATGGTCATTTGAAGCTTGATTTCACATGCCCCCAAGGGTAATTTAGCATGCTCCTATGAACTTATGCAAACATGGATCTTTAGAGAGGAGATGAAGGGCGTGCCAATTTGTTTACCACGATTTTCACAACCTGTAAATAAACATAAAAAGAGGCATAGAAAACATGGAAAGAGGATTTTTATTTGATAACTTGAGGGTTACAACTTTCGTTGCTCTCTTGATTCCTCTCTCTAAGGATACAAAGTTTTTTTTTTGGGAACGGCAAAATTATATTACGTATAAAGAACATTTACAAGTAAATCGTGCAAAAGGGTTGCACGAGTAAAATCCCCAAAACCAGAGGATAAAGAGAGAACATACTAAACCCCGCCCCACCAATCATCTAAACCACCTTCAAAAAGCCTTAAAACAAGCAGGCTCCCCTACGCCAAAGCTGATAAAAATTCTAGATTTCCACTAAGAAACTGTTATCACTAAGTTTGTAGGCAGAACCAAAAATGCCAAACGGCTATCGAGAACCATCAAAACTTCGCAGCCCAAGATGAACAAAAGCATATGCCAATCAATAGAAAAATGAACCTGTCCAGAAGATGCAACTGAAAAATAGGAGTTAGTCCAAACCGACAATATTCAATTCCAACCCACTTCCCAAAACCGCGAGCCACAAAACCAATAAAGACCAACCAAGAGCCCAAGAGATCAAGACGTGTTCACTTAGCAAAGGTGAAACTTCGCAAAAAGACCATTGCCCAATGAAAAGAACACCCGTCCAATCCTTGGCTCCCGGAAAGTGAAAAAAGCACAACAAACACCAAGTCATCCCACTCTCCAAGGTACCCCGAACTGCCAAAGGGGAGCTCACCCCCAGTTCTAGGTGCGGGATTAGATAACTTACCGTACCGAAGTACTATAAGAATCTATTGCCCATGAAGGGAGCTCACCTAAAAACACCCAAAAGTACCCCCAAGAGTAAAATCCCTTCGGAGGAAACAAAAAGATTTGATGGCGTAAGATCTTGACCCGCCCCGTCGTCTAATATGTCCAATTTCAAGAAAGAGGGAACGACCAAGAGTCTGGGGGTACGGGGTGGCAATTCACCCCTAGTCAAGCTTCCTTGGGGAGATTCCCCTAAACCCTAAAGCCAAGTTGTTTACCGGGGTCTAAAGACTTATTCCGGATTTGGGATTTATCCTACAATTTGGTAGTAGAGATTTGACTTGGGGGTTTTGACCTACAATGTGGTAGTAGGCAGTTTGATGGGGCCGTTAGTGGCGTATTCCATCTCTAACTATCTAGCTCTAAGTACCATCTCATATTTATTGGTGAGTGGTGACTTAGATGGCATGATAAAATCATATCTTGTGAGATATGATTGGACATTCTACATATATTTTGGATAATATCAATATTTTGTGATAATTATCCCTAAATACAAAGATATCCTAGCATATGAAAACACCGTTGATTTAAGCAATTTCGGTGTCAACACACTCCAATTATACTCACAACCGGAAGAAGATGAGGTTTGGCTCAAAATCCTAATTGCAAGCTTCGATAAGGTTGGTGCCGAAGATCCAAACACTCTCCATCAATCATCTAAATATATTCAATTTTCCAAGAACATCAAACACATGTTATAACAATAAGTATGGATGGCTTAAATAAATAACATAATATAAAGAAGTAAAATTTCATACCGGGAGAAGAAGTCTTTGCTCCACCTATAGCATATTTATTTCCAAATGATTCTTTGCGCTCACGAAATAAGGTGAGCTCGCGGACTATTCCATCATCTAATCCATAGTCTTCAGCGATCTTAAGCACACCAATGAAACATGACCTAGGCATCTTACTCTTAAGCTCAGGGTCATACTGAAATGCAGGATTCAACCATTAAGCAGCTCCATCAAGATATAACTTCAACATTCTATCAATTCTTTCCTCAATTTATCCACAAACTTGTATTTAGCCTCGTCACCTTTGAAAATGTCTTTTATTGCTCTAATTGCTCTTTCCAACCCCTCATAAACATAGCCAAGAAAAGGCTTATCATCGGTATCACAAATGCATAGAAGGTGCACTAGAGGTTCCAAAAGCTTCACAACCACATTACAGTTACTCCAAAACCTCTCCTGAATGATGATCTCTCTCACGGTCTTGTAAGAAAAATGAACGATATTAACGAAGAGTAGAGGAACAGAAACGGTTTAAGGAATCGAGGCATGTGCGTGCACAGTTTCCTTAAAGCAAATTCGCCCTCTCACTTACGGTGCTTGAGACGTTGGACGTTTGCTTCCCAGGATACAACGATTAATCGAAACTACTAGTTCCACACACTAGCAATTTCCGGCGAACTGGAAAAATGCCTAGATTATACTGAAGGGGAAGAAGGATGCAGGAGAAGAGAAGAAGAGAATGATTTTTCTGTGTGTTCTTCTCTTCAACCTGACACACATATTTAAGCAAGGAAAAGAGACTATTCAGTACGCTCGCACACAAGTTCCACTAGTCCGTGTACAAATCTGGCCAGGATTTGCACCCCACCTGCGCGCCCGCGTGGAGCGTACTCGAGACATCTAGCAATACAAGTTGAACACCATAAGTTGTGTAGCAACTTATATGCTAGTGGAACTTTCCACTTGCTAATGTTGTGGGATGTTAAGTTTTCCCAACACTAGCAAGCCCATGGATCACATGAATCCAACACAATGAGCTAAGCCCTCTCCTTCCTTCCAATTGATCCAATCTACACTTCCTCATTTAGTTTTCCTTCAATATTTCCAACAAATTATGTGTAGTATCATATTCATGACATAGACTCGTAGTACCTTTGGTGGGTTTAAATACGTTTGGCGAAGGTTATTGATGGGTGCATGGCCATGGATGAATGATGAAGCACGGTGAATTAGTCAATTAAGGGAAAGGATAGGATAGTTGAAGAAGTTAGGCAGATGGCGACAATCTATTAGTAGCCTGCAATTTAAATATAGTTAATCGGTGACTATGACCTATTGACCTTCGCTTGCCCAACATAGTACGTATATACTTTATGTTACTTCGAGTATGTGTAATTGTATAGTGTTATTAGTTATGGCAATTAATATTATTATTTATTTTTTTTTAAACCACAAAAATAATTATATTAAAAAGAGATATTCTTCGGGAAGAGTATAAAAGTGCAAGAGAAATGCACTCATCTAGCCAAGAAGCTAAGCTCCTAACATACAATATGAGTAGAAGCATTGATGGTGAGTTCAAATAATATAATCTCGAATCCATATGCTATAGAGATGATGTTTTGCTAAACCAACTTCCGTCATAGTGTGTTCAAACAGACAGAGGACAACTTCACCACAGCTTGTTTGTTCGGATTCAAAGCTCCCAAAAGATCTTAATATCTTTCAACCGCAATGCATGCAGGTTGTGTACCTAGTTAGTCCTTGGCTAGCGGATTAAATCACGCGTGTCTCTCCTCAACAATAATGAAGAAGAGAAACACAACCTAGGATGCATTACGATCAAAATTAGTTATATTTCTGAAATGTAAAGTCAATCACTACGGAACCATACTTAATAACATACGACCTCCATATGGCTACATCACATGGCTAAGAAGTTTTAAGTTTTCACGAATTAGAGTATTGC
This sequence comes from Plantago coronopus, assembly GCA_036897195.1. Classification (NCBI taxonomy): domain Eukaryota; kingdom Viridiplantae; phylum Streptophyta; class Magnoliopsida; order Lamiales; family Plantaginaceae; genus Plantago; species Plantago coronopus. The sequence continues at coordinate 4,489 of JAYMSL010001055.1, forward strand.
TTTATCAAGAGATTTAAAAGTGTTTTACAAATTTAAAAGCAACGTTAGAATGAATGTACCAGAATATATAAAAAATACTCCATAGCTTAACTGGTGTATAAAGCAACTGAATAACTTCTAAGTTTATTTAAGTGAAAAAAGTTGTGTTAACTCTTTAAAATAGCTTGTTAGTTTTGACAAGTCAAAGGAACAGTGCAGAGTCTTATGTAGTATGTACCTTCTAGGTTTATTGAGGTGAAGAGGCCAAGTGTTTAGTCTTATGTATTTGCTCTAATATTTGTTGAGTGGAATTACATTTTATTGTTGTAAGTTATTGCGGATGAAGTCAAAGTGGACTAGTGGAGGAATTACAACATTCTCCGAAATCACTATAAGTTGTTGTTCTTACATTTTTGTCTTGCATATTATATATATTGCTATATTTTAGTCTCACAGGCCTAGCAGTAAAGTGTACACAAACACAAGTCCACAAACTGATTTCAAAGAAAAATCTTTCTGACGGGCTACATAAAACTCTTTAAAAGTATGCAAAGCTTTTTTCACATGTTAATTATCATTGTGCAAAAAGTTTTAAAAGTATATTCACTTTTAGATAACTCTTTAGGGACCAGCAATGTTTTTTTTTAAACGGCAAAATTTTTTTGTTGTATTAATTCAGAACGGGCATAAGAGATGTTCGGATCAATTACAATGAATTCAAAGACCACATCAGACCTAACCGTGATTTATAACCTCAACCCCACAATACGAGCCCACTTCGACACAAAAACCTATTCGACCACAACCTAAGAATGCACCATACCACATACCAGTTATCACGAAACTCGCCTAAACCGACATCAAACTTGAACCAAACTAACACAAAGCTCACGAGGAGCACCTAAACCATATAAGAATCCAAAACCAACGGCCCCCAATGAATATCAGAGAACAAACCGACACCACGACACCCGCTGCACCTAAACCAACCCACAAACACCTGAACCACGTCTTCTGTCTTCTGAAACCACGACACCCTCTGCGCCTAAACCAACCCACAAACACCTGAACCACTTATTCCGAAACCACGACACCTGCTGCACCTAAAACAACCCACAACACCTGAACCACGTCTTCCGAAACCACAACACCAACAATGTAGTTCACAATATTTGCATAAGCCCATATCTTTTTCTTTTAAACATGGTTTAAATTTAGTCGGAGTTATAAGACGGTTAAGATTGAAGTTATAATGTTGGTATGAGTGTATTGTACTTATAAGATGGTATATATTTAAAATTAGTATAGTTAATTTGTCATTGAAAAAGATATCCTAAAAAGATGAAAGTAGGGTCTGATAGCATCACAAATATAGGGAGAATATGAGAGGTATAATTATTATTTTTTTGAAATGCCAAAAAGGTGACTCAAACTCTCAACCTATTGGTTGGAATTGAAGCGTATTACCAACTGAGCTGCGTTTTGTTGTTCTAGGAGATATAAATTTATGAATTAATTTACAAACTCTCTAAGAATAGAAATTCAATTATTGTAGACCCAAGTATTTAGGAGTCCACATTTTCAACATTTTTTCATACTTTCTCCTCAATATGAGTTTAGGAAAGCTTTTACAAACTCAGTAAAAAATGGTATATAATATTGAGAAAAACTTGGAAAAGACCACTTATATGTGGACTTTTTAAAAAGACCACATGATATCATCATAATATGTGATTTTATCAATACAAAGTCCAATGTTACTAAATGTTATCATATTAGTAATATTAGTAACATTGGACATTGTATTAATAACATCGCATAAAAGTCCACAAATAAGTGGTCTCTCCCAAGTTTTTGTATATAATATTATGAATTGGCGTGTCTACACAATTTTATGTTTTTCTATACATTATTCATCTATCTGAGGCCATTTTCAACGAGATTTATGTAAAATGAATGAAACAATGATTGCAATTAATCGACGTCCATTTTCTCATCTGAATCCAAAATCTAAAGAATTACTACCCTACATTATTTATGAAGGATAAAAATGAAAGATATCAAGAAAAAAGGCCAAAAATGAAGCACGTACTGAAATAAGCACTCCACGTGCTACAGTAGCTTAACATCACCTCACAGTCATGGAATCTTGTCCTTTTGGTCAAACACCACGACAAAACCCTAGATCCAATTTCACCTTACGACAATAACCGTTATGCCCTTTTTCGTAATTTCACCAACAAAACGACCCGTCAGCGTCGTATCTGCACTGCACCACAACATGACGACCTTAAAACTTTTCATCTCCCCACGCGCCTTTAAGTTCACGCGCCGCCGCAGTTGCTTCGATGACAGGGCGGTGTTAGGTGTAATTGTAAAGGGGAATCTTACACATCCCTAATGAGGAGGAGTAGGGACAGCGCGTGGGATGGTTGTAGGGATAAAGGTGTTCTAATTTAGTAGTGATACTATTATTCGGACTGGGTTATTTATCATTCTTTCTTACTAGTAACTGAAATTTACAATGATGCAGGCCATCCTTGCATTTTTACTTTCTGTCGGGATGCGCTGTTCTTGCTAATGCCAATCGGGAAACACTTATGCCACTCAGTTGCCAAGGTAAATTATCTCAATTCTTACCCATATTGTGTTTGCCATGTTTTTTTATGTGACGAAGACTAGTATTACCTGTGATGAGTAACCCTCTGTTCAGTGCAATTGAATTTCCCTCTATGTTCGATTTATTTCAGGTTCATTCAGTCCAGTTTAATTCAGTATTGCGCGTAGTTGTAATTTTAATTTGAAATTGTAATAAATCCAGTTCATGAATTTTCAGTTGAACAGAGCCTAATCAAGCTCCCAACCCACATAAAATGAAAACTATCGTACGAATTCAACATGTATACTACCTTCAATAGAAAGTTCAACTGACTTGCTTCATTTGCCAGAGATAGTTAACTACTTGGTTGCAAATTGCAATGATGCAAAAGATACAACGACATTTTATTGTGAATGTGTTTTTTTATAAATCTTGAGTTTATGGTTACTAACACTCATTGGAGTAAGTGCAAAGTTAGATAGTTTGGATAAGAGTAGAAAATAAATACTAGGATTTAGGACTTGACTTATTGACTTAGAGTCAAATATCTTAAGATTGGTCACATATTGTCGAAATTTAGAAGTGTATAACTTAAATCAATAATAAATCATTTCAGCACGCCTTTATATTCAGATTAAATTTCATATTGCAATAAAGCCTTTATGCAATTTTAAACTAAAACTACACCACTTTGCTATTTTTAATTTTACACTAAAACCTTTTTATTTTATTGTAACATATAGTACTCTAAATGAGATATATTTTGGATGCTAGTTAATGGTATATGTAAGTCACTTTTATTTTGATTAATGGAATCATGCTGATCATGTCTAGGTTAAAGATTCATGATCTTCATGTTCATTTAGATATTTTTGCATGACTAAGAATTGTTGTAGTTCATAACTCATGTGCATGTTGTAACTTAGTTTATCTTGTATTTGTGATTGATATGTTATGAAAAATGTTCAGTAGCTTTTGGTGTAATTTGACAATATCATAGAAGGTTGTCCAACCTTTTTGCAAACTATATTTGTAACTTAAAGTTTTGTATCGAATGAAACAAGATACAAGGTCTTGGTGAAAAAGTAAAATCAACAAAAACATATCCCGTGTTAGATATCGTATAGGGTGAATTTTATAGTCATGAACTTAAGTTTTTTTTTTTTCTTTTTTTTTTGAAAGGGTCATGAAGTTAAGTTGAATCAAAATTGATATGGGTTGGTTGGGAATTGACACTAGAGCAAATTAGTTACTGACACTAACCTATAAGATTGGCAGCTAAGTAGAAGTCTAACTGAAAGTTTCTCAGTACTGCATTTTTACATGAGTGGAGTAGAAAAAAGTTGGGTAATGAAGCCTTTGAAAACACTCTGATTATAGTTGTTTTGCATCTTAAACATTCTTTAGTTGTCCTTTGCTTTGCTAGTTAGTAAGAGTATAAACTTTGCCTAATGAATCTTGTATTAGAGCTGCAATTAGGTATACATAATATATTAAGTTATTAACCAACAACCATGGACTTTTCTGTCATTTAATTATCTCATTTTGATCACATTGGATCATTGGATGTGGTGTCCCATTTTTCCATCTTCAATAACTAAAATTCTGCCTCAATCTCATACTACATGACATTATTTCTAGTTTGTTCTACTTCTATCCCTCCAACATATCACCAGTAAAACAACAAAATATCTTTTTACGGCTCTAACTTTACCTCAGTGGTATGCCGTATGTAAACTGATTATAAAAGTGAAACATAAGACCTGAGTAGGTATTTCACACTTGACGGAATAATGTTCATACTGTAAAGTGGTAGTTCAACTTCATAGAGTAGCTCATTAAACTGAATACAGAATCGGGTCGGACCACTTGACAGGGTGTCAAACATAAGCAGTACTGAAAAAAGTTTAGTGGTCTGTTTGGCGGGGTAAGATTAAGCAGCTTTTCCTTTTACAAAAACAAAAGCACTTCTCTCTCTTTCTCCTCTGCTTCTTCTTCTTCCTCTGACTCTCTCTCTCTCTCTCTCTCTCTAAACTCTACTTCCAAACTCATGAACATGAATCTGTGACTTCTACTGTAACATTATTTGCTCAACCTCTCTTCTAATAATCATCTGTAAGTAGTTGCATTCCTCACCTACATTTGTACACCTTTTCAGTTTTATGTTAATTTGTACTACTACGGCTGTCCTTTTGGAGGATTTTGTTTTCCTTGTTGCATTGCATAAATTATTTTACAGAAGGGCTTGTGTGTCTAGAAAAACTGAATCTCTTTTCTTGTTTCTATTTAATAATCTATCATCTTGTTCTTGTTAGCTTGCAGATTGGAATGTAACCATACCTTGTTTCTTGTTAGCTTTTGAAGGAAGAATGATGATTATGCTGTGTTTTCCCCTGTGCATGCGTTGCCATGGAATATGTTGTTGTTGTGATTTTATTTTTTAAAAAAGTTGTTTTTGTCTTTTTCATTTATTTTTCTTCTTTGATTACTTACTTCACTGAGCTGTGGGTATTATCCATCTTTTCTGTGTTTTAATTGAACTCCTTATCCAATTAAGATTCAGTAGCTTTGGTTGGTATAGACAGCCTGTATAATGCTTTTGTTAAGCTATAAGTGACATTATTTTAAGGCATCTTTCTAACTAATGCTTCTTGTCTGGTTCAAATTCTTCAAGCACCAGTAATTTGCTAGTATTTCATAGCTTTTATCAAGACATATGTGTAAAATACATTAGGTATATTTGTTGTTCTAGTGTGTTGAACTTACTGTTTGCAATTTTGATTGTGAGTTCTTGATTCAGTAATGCATCATTTTCCGGTGACTGAAATGGTTTTGCGTTGATGTAACTGAAGGTAAAATTGGGTCAATGACAAGGGTAAGCCCGTATGGGGTGGAGTCGGTCTGGTCTGTGTCAGCAGATGCTAGCTTTCAGTCTGATCAGTTTCCGAAATATAAGCTAGGACCAGATAATGAAATATTAGACGAGATCAGAGAGGAAAGTAAAGGTCCTCCGTTGAAGGAGGTTGTCGTCCAGGAAACAACTGAGCTGACCGAACAGCATAAGCGTCTATCTGTTCGTGACCTTGCCAACAAATTTGACAAGAATTTGTCCGCAGCAGCAAAGTTGTCTGAGGAGGTAATTGGTTATGCTTCTTGCTTGTTTTATGGATTCACTTTTTTCTTGACAAATTATGCAGTTGATGAAAATCTCAGTCTGAATATGGTCAAATATATAGTTTGCTCAAAATTATTAAACCTTTTGTTTTTAAATCAACGATGCCTGTGTGATTGTTACATTATGATGATGTGAATAAGAGTGTGCTTCTTGAATTCAGGCAAAACTAAGGGAGGTGCCTTCGTTAGATGGCCATGTTCTGCTAAAGAAGCTTAGGGATGCATTGGAATATTTGAAAGGAAGATTGCCAGGTCAAAATAAGGATGATGTGGGGAGAGCTATTGCAATGGTCCGTTCCCTTCCTTACACTGATAATATCGGTTACGGTTGTATGCAACCCAGCTGGCTGATATTAGATTCCTTTCATGTTAATGCACTGTGTAGAGAATTACAATTCCCTGAGCAAGGCTTCAACTCTGCTGATTTATTAGTAAACTTTCAAGCAAAATTTCAGAGTTACCTAAAAAATGCTGAATTGTTTGAAAGGAAAAGGCTTGATTGAGCTCTTTCAACACCATATAGACTGTATTGATCAGATTTTGCCCCTTTTAAGTTTTCTGCTGTATCTCTTTATGCTTTAGATACTTTATTGCACCGGGATTTTGCATATGGTGCTTATTTATGTGTTGGCTGTTACTCCAGGTTGAAGCTTTGGCTGTTAAATTGACTCAAAAGGAAGGAGAGCTAATTCAGGAGAAATTTGAAGTGAAAAAGCTAGTAAATTTTCTCAAACAGGTTATGCAACTAATCAAGTTATTGTTTATTCACATCAGCCATCAGGTTATGCAGTAATATATTCCGTTGCCTTCGTTTCTTCAAATAAATGAACCTGTTTCCTTGTAACAGGCTTCTGAAGATGCTAAAAAATTGGTCAACCAAGAAAAGTCCTTTGCTTGTGCTGAAATAGAGAGTGCTAGAGCAGTCGTGCAAAGGATCGGAGAGGCCCTTGACGAACAAGAAAGAAATCAAAGCCCAGGGAAACAAAAGGTAATAGTTGGACATTCACCAACTCTCTTCAGTTCTTGTTTCACACTTCCATCTGTATACCTCTCTGTAGAATACAGCATTGTGTTTTCGAACTCGTGATTTAATCTACAATACGTCAAAAGTACACAAGCACGTTAAAGAACTTATTGTCACTACCTTCTACCAAGGATAATTTACTTAATGTGGCAGTGATATTGTTGAGTGAATTTGTTGTATCTCATATGCCGGAATATGTAATTGAGTTTCCAATTTTGATGCTGATAGGAATTGGAGGGACTGATTGAAGAGGTTCAAGAGGGCAGAAGAATTAGATTAAAGCATCAGCCTGTGAAGGTTTGCTGATATCTATTTCTTTTTTCTTTCCTACATTTGCTTTGAGGCTAGTTGAAAATGCATGGTCGTTCTTTAGTGGTTAGTGATTTCTGAATTTTCAAGCTACCTTACTGTCAATCTGCAGGTCATGGACATGGAACACGAACTTCGAGCACTTAGACATCTAATTAGGGAGAAGTCTACTGTTTCTGTTGCTCTTCAGAATGAGGTTCGCTTCCTTTAGTTTTCTGTTCAGTTATAGCAATATGATGCTTGCCTGCAGACATTCAAAGTCTGCTTACGAGGTAAATTTGGTCGACTTCATGTAGACTTAAAACATTTATCGTAACCGTGAACAAAACTTCTGTCCTTGTGTTTTACAGCTGAGGATGAGTAAACAAGCTGACGCTGAGAACAACACACCTCGATTGTATCAACTAGTTGGTGCTGAGGCATTAGGTTCGCTTTTACGGCTTCAGGCCTGCTCAGAGGATGCAACTGACCTTGCAAAGTGTACCATCCAATGGTATCGTCTATCATCTCAATGCAGTCGTAGGGAACCTATTTTAGGTATTGCTTCCCTCTTTTGCTGCTAAATTTCCATTATTTATTTTCGACGGAACAGAGGTCATTGCCGTAAACATCAGAGGTTTACTCAAGAACTTTGGTGTTTTTCCCAAAACAAAAAATAAACTGTTAACAGCATCTACGTTTTGCTTGAGATCAATAACAATATAGTTGTTCTTATCATATTAGTCAGTCGTTCTTAAGTTGAAAAATAGATGGTCTCAACTTGACTTTGCCTTTATACTTATTTTCTAAATGCTAAATTTTCGCACCTGGGGATTGTCTTTTTTAGTCCTGCATTCACTCTTTAAAACTCACTCGCCCTACCCAATTTTTTAACGTGGTAGCTCTTTTAACGGGAACTAAAACCATAATTCTGTTTTGAAATTGAAGAAATAAAACAAGTTGTTTCATGTTTCAGTAAATGCGATGTGCTTACATTTTCGTTTCGATCAAACCATAATTTCTATTGTGTCATTATTATCTTTGAATCTCTTTCTTATTCCATGTCCTGTTGCTGATATCCTTCTTCACTTCAGCCTGTTGAGTAAATAAATAGCCATGCATCTAGCAGTTCAGTTTGTTTGTTTAAATAATAATAAACATGTGCTCTTATCATATTAGTTCAGTTTGTTTGTTTAAATAATAATAAACATGTGCTCTTTCAGGTGCTACTAAGTGTGTATATGCTCCTGAACCTATTGATGTCAAGCGAGTTCTGCAAGTTGATATTGTTTTTAATGGCCAAAAAGTGACACTTACTACTCGTGGACCTATTCAACAAGGTTGGTTAACTGTTACGCTCGGAATGTTCAATTCCTTTCCAATCATTTAGGGAAGAAAGAGGAGCTCTGCAATCATGAGTCCCCCATCCATTTTATTCAACGCCCTCACCTTCTCTGGAGAACTGCTTTCGTAGCAGCTTACAGTAGACCTATTATGCCTCTTAAACAATATAAATGAAGCTAAATAACAGAGCATGATAAGGCACAAAAAGAAAACAAAGGAACGTATGAACATCTTAAGGATAATGTTAACTCTGCCGAGTTTTACATTGGACAATTTTGTTGAACACAATTTTGTGTTTTGTGTTATTTCTTTGTGAACTCTGAAGATCAAAGGCAGCAGCGGAGTCTAATTGTGATTTTAACTTTTACCTTGCTATTCAGCTGTGGAGTTGGGAAGCTACTTAGAGACGTTATTACGGAAATCGAGCTACGACTTCAATGTATGTGATCTTTCTCTTCACAAGCATATATTCTCATTCTTCACACTTATCCTTACATTCATGGTCTTAACGAATTTCTATGTAATAGGTAATTATCGCACAAATGAATGGACGGAACTATTCGTCTAATTCAGTGCACTTATTCCATATTGGGAAAAGTAGGATAAAGCTTAGTAGAGGATGGATCACAAAGGCCAGAGAATCTTACTCCAAGTCTATGCAGGTAGTATTTCTTTCCGATCTAGTATTATACACATTTCATAGAGTATCAAGAGAAATTCTGAGAATCATATGATCCGTGTTAAGCTATGCGGATTTAGAGGAGGCGGCAACTCTGCAGGCAAGTCTCTGTATTGGCAGTCTCGGAAGGGACAGTCATTCGTGCTTGTGTTTGAATCTGAGGTAGAAAGAAACGGAGTCTTGATCGTTGCCCGGAAGTATGCTTCTGAATGCAATGTAAGAATCTTTTAAGTTTTTGAACACTTCTTCCAAGTGTTCTATAAAAAATTGAGCTGACTAATACTTTCCATCCGGAGATTCTAAACTGAGTTTGAATGGGCAGGTCTTTCTTGCTGGTCCAGATGATGATGCTTTGCTATAAAAGACTGACATCTACTTATGTTTCGCTAATGTGAGTATTAACGAAAGCGTGGTGAGAGTTTTCACTGATGTTTTAGTGTGTGGAGATGATGTTTTGTATTCGTAACTAAGGTTTGCTTATGTTAGTTTATTGCACCTGTTCTAGGCATTGTTTTTTGGTTTGCCTAAGTGATTGGCTGTAATAGTGTTGTGCTAATTATTCAATTGTTCTTTTGTGCTAATTTTTGCAAGTTGAAGTATTCTTTTGAGTTGAGATATCTTGTATGTTTTGGTGCAAACTTAATCCAGAGAAGCAAATTAAGCGGATAAGTCTATGTATGTAAGCTGAGTAATGCACAATACATGTCTACTGTAAAATTTACCGAGAAATCCTGATTACTGTTAACACTTATGGTAAAGATTAAGGAATGAGTGGATATTGGTCGAAAAATGGAAAGTCTTTCTCCTACATTTAGTTTTACTACTCCAGTATTTACTCGTTCTTTTCAATGGATCAACGATTGATATTCGGAACAACATATTCAACTATGAAGTCTACAGCATACTGCTTCGCGGAAGTAGTACACGATATTGTGCAAATGCAGCTTCTGAAGCCTTCGTTCTGGTATTGCTGATGATGAACTTCATGGATACTTTGGTTTCAGACTTAATTTTGTTGGTTTCATAAAACACAAAGTTTGGTTTCATGAGGCAGGCTTGTGGTTTCAACTCAGTGACAATGTAACATTATAACAGAAAGCACAGCCATTCTTAATCTAACTACCATTAGAACCCATGTTTTTCACCCAGATTGTAGAGATTCACAAGAGATTTAAATGATTAATAGATACACATCTATAGAGGAGATCGATCAATTTCAGTCGACAGGTCTAGATTGAAGTTAGTTCAAGCGAGTAGATTCATGGTGAAGGTGGTGGTTGGAGTTGGACAACTTTAGTTTGGTAACCACCTAAACCTACAGTCTATAGAGACTTGGGAGAGACGGTCTCTTTTTGAATTAAAAAGTGATGGGCTTATGTTCTAAAGAAAAACATTAATGTTTGAAACTAAACGTTAGTGTAATTATTTTGTTTACAAAGTACAAAAATGTAAACATTAAATCACCGAGACGGTTAATTCCAAAACAAAACACACACAAAAAAAATATAAGAAAAAATAAAGAAAAGAAGAAGGCTGCAGCAGTTCTTTGTTGAGGAATTAGGTGAATTTAAAATTCTAAATGCACGATTTAAGTATTACATAATTCTCCATAAAAGCGCACTTGGGGACGTAAAGCGAGAGGCAGCTACTAACGGTTAGACCGTTAGAGGCTTGTCATTGGGCCCAATCACTGAATTAAAAGGTTGGTTCACAAAGCGGAACCAGACCGCAATCTTCATTAACCGGAACCGAACCGCAACTGGTCAGCTTTTAAAATATTGACCGGACAACCGCTACTTTTCGCGGATTAGGTTCGGTTTCATAAATCAGATCCAAAATTTCAGTTCTCCTACTCAAACCCTGAAAGCCTGAAGGCTGAAACGCGCAAACTCGATTACTCGAACACAATTACGCAAACTCTCCGACTTCCTAAAGTCAGAATAGGGTTGTGCAACCGACCCGAAATTTCGGGTTGAATCGGGTTTGGGTTGAAATTCATTGAAACCGAAAAACGCCCCGAAATTTCGGTTTGAGTTCGGGTTAACCCGATCGGGTTCGGTTCAACCCGAAAAACTGAACATCTAAAAAAAAAACTCCAAAAATGACAATTTGGAGATTGATTTACATGATAAATTAAACTAAAAATAGATTATAATCCATTCCATTTAAAGATCAAATTTAAACTAGATAAAATGTTAAACATTACAAGTTCAAGTGTTCAATGACACATCAAAAACTCCAAAATCACAATATGGACATGCATTGTTTTGTGAACTCGTGAAGAAGGGTAGAAAACTAGAGAAGACTAGAAGATAAGAAGAGTAAAAGACACGAGTTTGGAAAAGTAATAGCGTTTTTTCCCAAATTAATATATTTATTTTTTAAAAAAAATCATTCGGGTTGGTTCGATTCAACCCGGAACCGACCCGAACCCGAATTCTTAAAAATGTCAAACCGAACCTCAACTCGAAAATTTGGGTCGGGCCGATTTCGGTGCGATTTATCGGTTTTCGGTGCGTTTTTCGACTTTTCGGCTGCACAGCCCTAGGTCAGAATACCTAAATCATCTTCTTCTTCTCTTCTCCATCCCATCTCAATTCTCAGCAGCCTAAAACCCAATTCCGTTTTGTTCTTCTTCCCCATCGCATTGCCATGGACAACGTTACAGCATCCATCAACGAAGGTTCTCCTTCCCAGTCAATGGAATCCCTCTCAATCTCTGCTACTCCCGAATCCACCACCCAGTAAGTAAACTCTATCCAATCTCTACTGCAGTATCCTATTTCTGTGTTGCATTAGTAATGGAGGATTGATTGATTTGTTAATTGGTATGTGAAGGACGATGAGCTTGGAGGAGAAATACTCGATCATCAGGAGTATCGGGGAAGAATGTATACAGGAGGAGGAGCTCCGGCGGCTGTTACAGAACAAGCCTCAACCCATTTGTTATGACGGATTTGAGCCTTCTGGAAGAATGCATATTGCTCAGGTACAATGTCATGTTTGTTGTCATTGCTCACTTGTTAAATCAGTTTTTTACATTCAAAATGTCTAATTTGCTGAATGTCTTAGCTTTTAGCCTCTTCTTGATTTTTTAAGCTTACAACAACAGTGATTTATGGACTTGGTTTTGTTGATTGTTTAAGGTGCTAATCCTGTATAGGTAAATATCGTGACTGAGTTTGGGTAAGATAGAATCCTTGGCATTAAGAGGGTGGGATGATAGACGTGCTTTCAAGCTTCATGCTTTGTTATACGAAAATAGATCGCATTATCATAAAGGTTGCCAAAGAGTCCAGACCCACCCTTATCAACTATGATCTATGATATAACAAATGAACTAATGAAATTAGCTAAATAGCAACCCATAAACAAATACTCTCTATATGCTGTAGTACTTTTTTTTTTTTATAGATAAAGGGAATATTTGTAATTGGTAATGGCAAACGAAACACTCTTTAGTCTTTACTAATTGAGTTCTACCCGCATAACTGAGGAGTTTCGATGATCAGTGTCGTACTCGCTTCATAATTTTATCATTAACGGTCGGCAGAGATTAACCGTCAATTTCTTCGCACACAGTGGCACACCAAAGTACTTCACAGGTTGTTCTGCAGTTACAAACTCAGTCCTCTGTAAGATAGCCTGTCGCACGGTGGTGGTGTCAACTCCACCAAAGAAGACTTGAATTTTCCCAATATTAGCCTTAAGTCCTGTACCGCTGGAAAATTTAGCATATTATTCCATCATGTGATTAACAAACCCCTCATCACATGAAAAGCATCAGATCACCAGCAAAGCTAAGGTTCGTGATATGTAAACGCTCACACTTAGGATGGAAATTAAAATCAGGTTCATCCCACAAGTGCTTAAGACAACGATCATGCTTTATTAGTCTCATAATAATGCAATTCTATCGTCTTGCTAGATTCTCCATTTGGCTTTTTTCCCGTTTTGTAACTGAAGGCAATACGTAATTGTCCAAATGTTGTGCAGCTAATAGAAATCTCTTAGCTTTCACATGATCTGACACGGTTTTTATTTTCTTTTCACTCTTTCCTATTCAAGGAACCTAATTTCTATGATTTCTAAAAGCTATCAGTCCTGACATTGGATAAGTATGTGACATCACCTTATTGGGCGTAGGCCTGTAAGTTTGAATGCCCAGGACATAACTAGTTATCTAAATACAATGGAGCATATGTAAAGCTCCTAACTTTCACATGATTGGGCAAAAAATGTCTTTTTCTGGATTCACTCTGTTCTTTAATTTAGAAAATTAATTTTTTTCAATTCGAGGAACCTAATTTCCATTTCCATGGTTTTGGAAAGCTAGCATTCTTTTCCTGACATTGCTGGATAAATATGTGACTGATCTTGTTATGTAGTAATTTTTGAATTTTTGAATTTTTGAATGCCCAGAAATAGAAAGATGTAAAGATGTGCTTTTTCTATCTCATTCGGGTGTTATTTTTTTTTAAAAACGGTGTGTCATGTGTGTTCGGGCAGGGAGTTATGAAGGCAATTAATGTCAATAAACTGACTTCGGCTGGATGCAAAGTGAAAATATGGATTGCAGATTGGTTTGCACAGCTAAACAACAAAATGGGGGGAGACTTGAAAAAAATACGAGTAATTGGGGAGTACCTGATTGAGATATGGAAAGCAGTTGGAATGGACATTGATGGAGGTCAGGTAGAGTTCCTGTGGTCTTCCGATGAGATCAATTCAAGGGCTCATGAGTACTGGCCTGTTGTCATGGACATAGCAAGAAGGAATAAGCTTCCTAGGATAATGAGGTAAACATTTCTTTCTTTTGTTTGTTCTATTTAAGTAAACAGACTGCAGGTGACATATATTATTTATTGTTTAATGATATGCAGGTGTTGTCAAATCATGGGTCGGACTGAGTCAGATGAGCTTTCAGCAGCCCAAATTTTATACCCGTGCATGCAATGCGCCGATATTTTTTTCCTCAAGGTAGCTCTTAATCCCTCTTTCTTTTATTTGTTTCCAGTTCGATTCCTCAATTGTTTCTGCAAGTTTGAGTTGTACTTTAATGAAGATATGGAACACCTAAACATGTCTGAAACTAATATGTTTACCATATGTACAGAGCTAATCTAATATAGAGTAGTATGTGCATAGATCAGTTATATCAATTTATTTTGTCATTTTTGAGCTTAATCTGATTGCATTCCGTTATGAAGCTTATTATTATTATCTTGCCACTCACTCTTGCTTAAGAGGTTTACGTACGTGCTTTATTTGAACAGGCTGATATATGCCAGTTGGGCATGGACCAACGCAAAGTGAATGTGCTTGCAAGGGAATACTGTGATGACATTAAAAGGAAAAATAAGCCTATAATATTGTCTCATCGTAAGCAAA
>JAYMSL010001056.1:0-18966 GCA_036897195.1 Plantago coronopus
ATCTTATGTTTAATATGAAATGTTAAACATTTAGTTATCATACTTTTCATATAGTATGGGCACATATAATTTATTTTTCTGTTAAAGATAAAATTTATACGAAACTTTGTAAACTTTATAACCTAGATTAATTAATGGATGTGTAGAACTTTAATGGTATTTTATTTCCCATGTGACACTTTATATACACATATGATTGATCATACAAATTTTCAATCCAACTTATAAGATTTTAGGATAACAAATTTCAAATAAGGCCCCGAACAAAGTTTCGAACAGGGCCTCGAAATTATTGAGCCGGCCCTGGGACAACTATATATGCCAACTTCATTTTAATGAACTCAAGTTCTTTACTATTTGAATTTTCATTTTTAAAATGATAAAGAAGGATTAACATACGGTTTTTTTACTACATATTGACGCGAACCTCCAAGCTAGACTTCAAGCTTGAATGAAGCATTACGAAGACAAGATTGCGGCAGCATTAAATTTTGTGTGATTGAGATTATAATACGTTGGGAACAATGGATATGATACGATAGGATCAATTCGAATCCACAATCTTTGGATTTTTTTCCATCTCATATTTGACTTCCAACTTCTTCCATTTTATGTTTCTGGTTATTGGATAACGATACGCCTCCAAATTTTTTTCAAAGAGTTCATAATCCAAAGGGAAGCCTACAGTAGTATTTTATTATTTAACTTATAATATAAATATATTCTCTTTTTAATTAAACCATAGAATTTCCAACATTTTTTTTAAAAAATAACAAAACTCACTTAAAATTTCTTTTATAATTTATCAAAAAAAAAAAAAAAATGAAATACTGGTAATTCTCTTCAATTTCAGTTCATACAACATTTAAGTTTTGTTTACACAGAAATCAATATAGTTTCCGGTTTTGACGGCACAAGGGACGGAACTAGGAGGGATTATATGAGGGTAAAATTTATAAAGCAAAATTTTTATGAGAAATATTTACGATTTTTTAAACTTTAGCTTTCCGCTTCCCTAGCTTTAGAAAGGAAAAAGTATATATAATTTCGTTTTTTCTAACTCTGAATCTTAATTCCGCTCCTGCTGAATCTTGAATATATCCTAAACATTTTTACCAAATTGAAACATTTGGCGGTATATATGAACCACGAGGGTGCACAATTACCAAAATTTATTTGTCATCATCATCATTTCATACCCTCTTGGAAAGGAAAACTGGAAATCTCCATACTGCTCATTTGCCTATTCTAAAATCTGCTAACACATTCCATTTCTTACCTATATTTATCACTACAATGTTATGGACACTTGAACCGATCTTTTCCTATTTCTGTTCTTTTCTGAAAACCCATCCCCAGAATCTATCAAGCCATCATTACAAAATGTGAAGTTTGATTTTGTATACATGTAAAAAACTCGAACCAATGGTCTATAATCATCCCTAGTCACATATTCGAATTATAATGAAACTTATTTTGTCATCGATGTATTCTGAATCTAAACACATTGTCTTTAGTGAAGTTTGTCTTACTTGTGTGGTTTGCATATTATAACATAAGTCGGCGGGATGTTTATCTATTGAGAACTCAACAAAAATAGTGGATACAAGATTCTAATACAGTATATTTTATTTTTTGGGGGAACGTCAAAATTTTTATTCACAAACGTTACATTGTACAAGGAGATGGTAGAAAAGGATTGCACTCTATAAAGACTGAAAGGTCGCCCACTGAAAAATAGCACTCTTTAAGGAGGGATTTTGATCGAATTAAGAATAGCCTCTAGAACAGCCATAAACCTTATAGCCCATGAGATATATATGAAAGATTATCCTGCTTAAGATCTCAACTTAACTCACTAGAGAGGGCAAAACTTTATAGAGATGAGACACTGTACGAGATTCTAATACTGAAAGGGTTTTTTTTTTTCTTTTTCAAATGGCAAAATTAATTATGTTAATTAAACTTACGAGTACAAGAAGTACTCGGAAGAGAAGAGTGCGTAATAATTACAATTGAACCTCGACACAAGGTGCTCAAAACAAACCTCTATACCACACTAACACCACTACCACCAGTGAGGAGAAATTAAACTATCATTCATGAGAAAAACTTGGGAGAGACCACGACTTTTCAAAAAGACCACCTACTGGCATCATAATATGTGATGTTATCAATAAAATGTCTAATGTTACTAGTATGTTAGTAACATTGGACATTGTATTGATAACATCGCATATTATGATGCCATTAAGTAGTCTTTTTCAAAAGTCCACAAGTAAGTGGTCCCAAGTTTTTGTAATCATTAATAGATACAAGGAGATTGACCGAAACCAGCTGAAAAGAAAACCCGGAGCCACAAGAGTTTCCAAAACGCAACGAAGCAAAAGACTCTCCACGGCAAAATTCGCCCTGACGAAACTCAAGCACTAAACCGGGAACTGAAAGGGATTAATGTAACACTGGAAACTAAATCATACCAATTGCTCGACTGTGATATACACATGCGTGATGTGCCACACATAGGTTATGAATAATGTGAATAAAAACTATACAAGCCGAGAAACACCAAGACTAGTTCGAGCTATATCACGAGTAGCCGTATCAGTTTACAATGCCAATCTCGATCGGTTATTATGTTAGTTGGAATGTTAATTTCAAATGTGACACTTAATCCGATATCGAAACACAGTAATTACAACTTTCACTTTCACACTAGTGGGGAGTGACCTAGGTGATCCTATATTGCCTAGCATGTTATATTTGGTGACGCATTATCACTTAAATTTTTTTTGCTTCCATAGTGCCATTTTTCTAAAGTGTGTTTCTACCAATTCCGGAACATTTAATTTCAGTGCTTCTACTGCCAAAACTGATGAGTATGTGGATACAAGGCACCTAAAATGTGAGGCACACAATAGCTCTCAATTCTCGTATATATTGTAATTAATTTCCACTCGAAATTAAGGATATCATTATTAACTAACCGCTCCCTTTAATCATAATATATTAGTTCTAATCGTGTAATTATAGCTTTATAGCTTTGCCATATCATTTGCTTAGCTTAGGGGCCGCTGAATTGAAGCATAGCCACAAATAATAATGAGTTGGATATTCGGATTTGAAATCGCTTTTGAGGGTTTTTGTAATGATGGCAACAATATAAAATGATCCAGACTTTTAAAAGTCGGTCAAGTATAACAAAAGATGGTGAGTGAGTTGGCCGTGACGCAACGCAAGGAAAGAATTTTTGTTCAATGAATCGTATACTTGTCAAGGTACTTTTAAATGCGGGGTCGAAAACATGGAATTTTCTCAGACATATATGAATCAAGAAAAGCAAATGTTAGGCTCTTCTTTTCTTCTTTAAACTTATTTTACTCGAGAAGAGCCTATTGATTAAAAACGATTGAGATAAGCTGTATATACATGACTACACTCTCAAGTTCCAATGGTAAAAGTCTTTTAGCTCAGTTGACAATGAAGCGCAGCTCAATTGGTAATACGATTCCCTTCTAACCAATAGGTCAGGGGTTCGAGTCACCTTTACCTCTTAAAAAACAGAAGATAAAAGTCTTTTAGCTGATGGAAAGTGAGGATTATCACATCCAAGGTATGTTTACAGTCCATATCATGTGCAGTAAAAGTTCGAGTCTAAATTAATTAGTAGTCGAATCGTTATAACTACTGTAAAGCTGTAAATTACATAACAAAATGTCCATGTAAAATTACCTTCATGCATATTTGATGTTTCTGATCCAGATTTAGGTGCATGTTATCATCTCTGTCATTGGATTTGTCCATGTAAACTACCTTCGTTGTGCATGTTACCACCATGCCTCTTCTGTCTGTTAAGTTTTGTTAAAAAACCTTTTCTTTTACCTCTAATCCGGTTCACATTTCATCGGAAGAAATTAATTTTTTTTACAGAAATCGAACATAACAATTTCAGTTTCTATCAAACCATATCCATGTCAAATAATTGGCTAATTTTGTAGCTCTATCTCAATTTCTCCGTTTTGTTTTGGTGATCGGAGATTAGTTCTATTGATTCGACACGACTGAGAAGTCGTAACAAAAACCATAGGCTTGTTCTGCTGGTTTTTGTTCATCGTGCCGATCTCTTCAATTGCGTGCTTTGGTACACTAATGCCAAAAGTTAGTCAAATTATAATTTACTAACGGTCCACACGAGAGAATATTATAATTAATCCCACAAGGCACATACCTAATTTCAACTTCTTTTCAGTACCCATCATCTTTTTCACAATTTTGAGCCCACCAATAACTGGACTGGACCTACCCCGTGTTTCATGGGCCGCTTATTAGGAGGCCATTCCCACTTATTATTGTCGACTTAGGTTTCAATCGTTTTAATAATCATTATTGATGATGCCATCAATAACAAAATGGGACCGTAAGAGTTGGCTCAGTTGATTAGGGAGGTTAAATTTACTTTCAGTTATACATTTGAGTTTTACGAGAGTGTTGACACGGTTTGCTTAGTTGATTAAGAAAATCAAATTTCCTCTTAATTACTGATTCGAATTCTAAAAAGTGGTTCACATAGTTTGCAGGCTATTACGTGAGTTCAGAGAATTTACCGAGTGCATGTCCAAATGATAGTAGTGCCGGGTTTCAATGTTATTAAAAAAACAATAACTAAATGGCCCAATCAATACAAAGTCAAGTGGCATGTGGCCAATTAACCAATCATGAATCAAGTAAGTTGAAACCCACGTAGGAATTTTTATTTCATTGATTTTAAAACTTTTCAACTCCAAATTTCAAAAAGTTAAAAAGCTTTTACTTTCTGGAGTAAACTGTCACAAAATATTTACAGCTCACTCATAGCACTTTCAGTGAAGTTACTGCATACCCACATTTTGTGAGCAGCAACATTTTACTGAAAGTCCGGAGTCTGACCTGTTTACCGACGGCCCGGGATCCCAAAAACGACCCATGGACATGATCGGCTAACGTGCCGATCAATCTCTTCATCCCTAACCTCAATCACAACCTCGCTAACTGGTTCCGGGGAGGAAGTAGTACTTGGCTCAAGCTCCATTGCTTCAACACTAGAATCAATTGACGCTCTTTCTGCTACGTCAGCATGGCTCTGGCTCTGGGGCGAAGACTCAACGGAAGGGCAGTTCCTCGGTGTCATCTGCGCCTGTCTATCAACAAATGCCACATTCGCACGGCACAACGGGCACTCGGAGCGTGTTTTGAGCCACGGGTCAATGCATGGAACATGGAAAGCATGGCTACATTTAGGCAAAACCCTAAGACACTCATTATCTTCAAACTCTGTCAAGCAAACAGAACAGTCTGTACTAGTAGTAAGCCCCAATTTCCCTTTCTGGTACTCACACACCGGAATGGAACTTATTTGCGCCTCGTCCAGACCCGTACACGTTATGTAGTACGCTCCGGGTGTGGAGGGCGCCCCATTGGCTCCGGGCGCAGCATTTGCTACATGGCTTATGTTCATTACTGCAGGGGGAGAACGGTTCACGCAATACTTGGACAAGATTGCATAGTAACTTATCAAAAGGAAAGCACCGACTAAAGCGCCGATGATTGTAATGACAAGGGGCGAAAAGTATGTGCCTGCTGTGTGTATCGGAAACTCGTGAAAGGGTGGTGGAGGTATGTTGCACCACTGGAGACAGTGGAAGCTACAGATGCCTAGGGAGCAATCTTTAGTGTTAATGTAAGGTACCCTTATCTTTTGGTTGATTATTCCAGCATCCATCACAACTACTTATATCAAGATATATCAAGAAACAATATGGAAATCAAAAGCAGAGAAGAAAAAGAATCACACTCTTAAGTTATCCACTAGCAAGCTAAGTAGGCAAGCTTAAATCTTGAGAATATGCAAGGCAAATGAGTAGTGAGAGTGAGAGAGTATAATAGAGATAGCAGACAGTCATATTTATAGTGTTATTTGCTTAACAAATAAGTAGTTGCTGAAGAGAAGCAGTGTAAGAAACCGACATGTGTAGCAAGAAATAAAGCAGCCTTTACATGGAATGCACTGAGACAACAGTTAGAAAAAAATAAGACTCTGCTTTGATTGGTTTTCTGTTCTTTAAGCACTACTTTACCTTTTGCTAGGCCTTCCTTTTTAGAATTGTAACATGCTTTGTTGGATATAATGGTATCTTGACTAAGCTTCTAGTCAGGTTGGTTTGGAATTTCACTAACTTACATCAAGCTTTTGCAAGTTTGAACACATATGCATAAAGAAATGCTGGGCTAGCAAGTTATTAGGTTCTTGTATTAATCAGAGTATCACTTTTGGATTCTTGGACTGATGAAAGAAGTATTATATTGAATAGGGGGATTCCACGTTGTCTATAGCATGTCGAATGTTAGACATTTCGTTTTCAGCTTTATGTTTCTGCTTCATTAACAAAGATTACAAGTTTTCTAACCTATGAGTCTTCAGGTTGTTGCTCACTTGACTCTTCTTTAATAGTAGTTTCAGGTGCATCGTTCTTCTTTTCGCTGAGTTTCAGACGGATAGGTCTTCCCAACAATTCCTGCAGGATATAAATGATAAGTTTATTACTAGTGGAGGTTGAAAAAGAAAAACGTGCAGTAAACGAAATTCTATTAGGATAATAAATAGTGCTTCACAACACATCTCAGCAAGCATAAGTTGATCAGTAAGTTCACTTACAAACAGCTACTGATACTTATCAATTGTTACTTTAATAAGAACCTAATACGATGTCCCAGATAAGTTGTTAAGAAGAGTGTTATAGGCATTAAAGATATAATATATATCCATATGGCAAGTATAATCAACACGTATTGTTACTTTAAAAGGAAACCTAATACGATGTCCCAGATAAGTTTGTTAAGAAGAGTGTTGTAGGCATGAAAGTTATATGTATATATCCATACGGCAAGCATACTCAAGAAGTGCAATTTCTTACTTACACTCAAAAGACTTCCTAAAGAGTGGCATTATCACGAACATCTTTTAAGACTTCACTAGATATTTTCAATAGGAACTGCATATTAGCTAAGATTTTAGTGAAAAGCACCTCCAATAAGAATCTTTCGGTAATATATCACGTTAAGTGAGAATCCGTCCAACCCAAACGAATATGCTTGTTTCACTTTTTGGGTTGGCCGGGTAACTATTCACAATTCCAAAAACAAAAAGGTTTTGATGTAACCAATTTCGATAAGCATGATATAGTCATTCTCCTCATAAAACGTTACTTGAGCTTTACAAACTTTGATTTCCAAATTATCAAGGAAGAAAAAGAGAAGTTAGCATCTTACACCATCATTATCTCTTAGTCTCTTCCAGAAATAACTAAATGACAATAAAATAATCTCTCGCCTCTGAGATGGTCGAAGCACCACTTAGCAAATGTAAGGCTTTGTTCAGTTCACCTTAATTTCAGTTGTGTTCAGTTCACGTCCATTCAGTTACGTTCAGTGTGCGTAGTTGAAATTTATACTTGAAATAAGTTAAAGTTCAGTTTAGTTCAAAGATTTTCAGGCGCATTGAATGGAGCCCAAGTAAAATAAATCAGAAAGGACTAATACAGCACACGGAAAATTGGATACCCACCTTTCCGTCAAATGCAGAAATTGCAGATTCAGCTTCCTCCTTAGTTGCAAAAGAAAGAAAACCATACCCAGTTGATTTTCCCGAAGAACTCTCAAATACTACTCTAGCAGTAACAGGATTTGCTTCGGCAAAAAATTCACGGAGGTTGTTAGATCTCACTTTCCATGCAAGATTCGACACATAAAGCTGATGGCGTGTCTCTGCCTGTGCAGGACTTACAGCTCCAACAGGGCGAGGTTTAAGTCTCTTAGCAAAATTTACTTGGATAGTCCTACCAGCCACTTCCTGCTCAAAGTATCATATATCATCACATAAAAATTTACATTTCTATCAACTTGCACAAGGCGAAGGCGTAAAGAAATTCCAAAGGCCCGTGTAAATTATGAGCGGTATCAGTAGAAAATAATTAATGAAATAAACTACAGCACATTCCGAGAAGTAAAAATACATGGGACGGGAGAAAACACCAAAAAAAATATCCCGGACCACTTTCTTTGGTCGTTACAGGGCTCCAATTCATCATGTACTAACATTTCATTTTCAACAAATCCAATTTCTGTCATGTATGCTTCAGTAAAAAGAACACCACATAATTAAACACCAGAAAGGCAAGAAATGTGATAGTTCATGCCTTCATCAGGTAACTTGAAGGTTGGTATTCGGTTAACTATACTACTACTACTCCAAGCAGCTATTTTAACTGGCTAGCACCACAAGAACTTACTTTCATTTAACCTCTTAGCAGAGTTCTCTTCTCTGCTTCTCATGTTTCCGGATATCTTTCTCATTTTCAACATCGTAACAACTATCATATAAATTCAATAGTACAACTATAATCAACACATTGCTCGCATGAGCATCATACTAACATCTTGACCACATTTCATGGAACTATCGTTCCCTTCACTCCAATTGTATCTTAAATAAGCTTGAAAACCTCTATAAACTACAATTCTCGACCAAGTCCCACTAAGTTCCGCACATATGACTAAACTATCAAAACCAACATGAACATACAACTTGATCCATCTAATTATGTCATGCTAAAGGTCATGTTTTTATACTACATTATAGACAAGTAAACAACCAAAAGAAGAAAAAAAATCAAATCTTGAGCAGCCAAGTACTTAATAACATCACAAACACCAAACAAAAACTTACAGAAGAGTCAAATTTCTCAATAGCAGCCTCAGCCCCTTCACCAGTCTCCATTGTCACAAAAGCAAATCCTCTGCTCTTCCCATTTTTCTGCTTAATAATCTTAACTTTCACACAAGAAAACAAGAACCCATTAACCCAATAGCCTGAAACACCAAAACAAACACAAATCAAATAAACAATGTGTTACCTCAACATCTGCAACAGGGCCACATTCACCAAACAAGGTCTTGATATCAACAACGGACATAGTCCATGGCAAGTTATACACGTAGAGTTTCTTCTTCTTCTCGGAATTTCCGGGTGTTTCGACATCTTCTTCAGGAAGTACAGCTTCTTCCAAGGCTGTGTGTAATCGGAAAATGCTAGGTTTATGAATTGGTTGGGGAGTGAAGTGAAGAGGGAATTTAAGGGAAGAAAAGGAGATGGGTCTGTGAAAGGAGTGGAATTTGGGAGATTGGGAGGAGGAAGAAGACGGATAGGATGAGATGATGGAGAAAACTGATGCAGTTTCCATTGCCGCCAAAGCCATGGCTGTCAATACTGTTTGCCAAGCTGCTAGCTAGATGGATCAGGTATCAATTGACCTGATATTTCCAGGGGTTAATTAGTCATTTGACTAGATAAACTTGTGACACGTTTGATTTTCTTGTTTTTTTTTTCTTCTTTAAATAACCAACTTGTTTAGCTAAAGAAAGACGTTTACGGGCGATACACGGAGTGATGATACAGTTTAGACATATACATACAACGGTTGAAACGCGAGCGACACATAAAATAAAACGATAGTATGTGTAAAAAGTTCTCAATCGATACATTGTGATGCAAGAGTGGAGGTTCTACTCACATTGCAAAATCAAAGAATGTTGCTTCCCATTTGGCTAGAATATTCACTGGGCTACATTTCTAGTATACAATCCTCTATTGGGTCAAAAGTTTGAGCAGTTCACTGGCAAAAGTCTGAATGTGATCGTATCAAGACCTTGGTTAACACATATTTTGATGAGAAATTCACCCTTATTTTGTAAGAGTTCGAACTCGAATCCAACAAGATCATTAAGTAAATAAAAATAAAGAAAGATCGAAGTTAAGTTTATATTGTGTTAGGGCCTAAGGACAAGACCAATAGTCTCCCTCTTCACTATTCACAGTGAACTCTACTGTGGATCCACTGCTACATTGAGTGGGACAACATGGTCTTACTCTTATCCCTAACATAGATCTGTCGGATAGATTACTTCGTCGAATGAATTGAAATCGAGTTAACACCTAGAGCCGAGTAATGGCAGAGGTTGAAATTTACATGTATAACATCTATCCTCTTAATAATTGCAATGGCACAAAGCACAATTTTGAGAACACAAAAGGTAAAAGTTACCGCAATTTGGGCATGGAGACTGGAGAAGAAAACCTGCACATATCTCAAGGAATCAATACTCAAACGTGATGACAGAACACAAAATTCTACTCTAGCCAAGAATTTCTTCCCCCAATCCACTTTACAAAACTGTTTTCACATTGCAAAAGTTACACAAAAGCATTCAAAATTTTAACCTACACAAAAACAAACCATCACTTATATGCCCTACTTTACACTTTACCTAGACTAATGTTCAAGAATCCAATAAACACATAACCAAAGTTAACAAAAGTCCCATTTTGTTCTCACAAAACCAAGACACATTGCACCAACATGGCACTAAGCAACAATGTAATCGGAGCCATAAACTTCGTAGCAATGCTGCTATCCATCCCGGTTATCGGGGCCGGCATCTGGCTCGCGACCGAAGCCGACAACTCGTGCGTCAAGATTCTACAATGGCCTGTCATAATCTTGGGAGTGCTGATCCTAGTTGTTGCACTAGCCGGTTTCATAGGCGGGTTCTGGAGGATCCCGGGGCTGCTTATAGCGTACCTGATCGGAATGCTAGTGATGATTGTGTTGCTGACATGCTTGGTTGTGTTCATTTACATGGTTACGCTTAAAGGCTCGGGACATGCTGTCCCGAGCCGGACTTATTTGGAGTATGGTTTGGAGGACTACTCGGCTTGGCTCCAGAGACGGGTCCGGAGCTCCTATAAGTGGGATAGGATCCGGACTTGTCTTAGCTCGACTAGTATGTGTGGTGAGCTGAACCAGAGTTATCGTATGGCTCAGGATTTCTTCAATGCACACATTTCGCCATTGCAGGTATATAATTAACTTTGTTTCGACTCTTTTGGTTGCAGTTAATCTTATAGGGAGAAATTTGGTCTAGTGTTACACTGTCTAACACAAGTTCTCGTACTCTAACTAATAGTTCGGAGGTTTTAATTAAAAATGGTTTTGGTTGTTTGTGCCTAGATCTTGACCACATATTGGCTACGAGAGCATAGCCTAGAATACCTTGATCCGCCACTAAGCTTACCAGATCTTATGTCTACTTTTCGTCACCACTATAATGCACTAAAAACTCCACCTACATTTACACTTGTCGCACATGTGAGGTTTACGAAGAAATTCGGACACAAGATCAATCTGGTGGGTGGTCACTAATTGTGAATAAAAAAGGATAAGATTTGAAACTTCTGTAGAAGTGTGAATTTGATCCTTTCCAAATAAGAAAAGAAAAGAAATATACAGATTTATACTTTCAGGGTAGTGTCCTACATGATTCCTAGAGTAGCAAACATGCCAAACAAATTGAGCTTTTAGGCATAAGAGATTGATTTTCCACTGCATAAAGTTAAAGGTTAGATTCTCCAACTGCATAGCTACAAAGTTCATATTTATTTTTCATATCCAATAGCTAGTTTAATTCACAAGTAGGTTCAACCAAAAGGCTGTTCTTGGACTTGGAATTTTTATAAGACAATGACAAGATTGTTTTTTTCTAGTCACCATTACATAAAGTTGGCCTAAAAATTTGATGTTCTTGGTTAACTTCGATCAGGATAACCTGTGTTAGAACTTAGAAGGATTGAAGGACATAGATAGGGGTGCTTGAATGCTTGTGGGGTGACCGGTTCCTTGAATTTTAAATGTAATATTTCGAAACCTTTATCATTTCGTCTCACTTTTAAAAATATCAGGGAAACGAGCCTGACATTTAGGATGTGTTAGGATGGAGGTTTTCATGTCTGTTTAAGTGTGGGAAAATTTCATTTTTGGTACACTACAAAGGTATAGTGCCAGTTTTGGTACACTAGAACGGACTTGTCCATTTTCGGTACTCCAATTCAACCACCAAGCCATTTTAGGTACTCCGGCCAATTTTCAGGTGAGTGTGATGACGTGGCAGCCGGAAATTGGAAAAAAAATAAAAATAAAATAACACGTGTCGCGCTCACAATTAATCGTGGTTTATTTTTTAAATTTTAAATGTAAAATGTTAAAAAAAATTATAATAATTAAAAAAAATCCAAAAGTTTAATTTACAATAAAATAATTTCAAATTTAGAATTTTAAAAAAAAAAAAAACTGATTTTTCTGTGTGAGATACGTGTTCCACACAGAAAAATCAACTTGAACAAAAAATTTAAAAAAAAAAGAAAAATCAGATATTTTTTTAAAAAAAAATCTAACTTTGAAATTATTTTTTAATTGTAAATTAAATTTTTGGATTTTTTTTTTATTTTTCTAAATTATTATGAATTTTTTAAACATTTTACATTTAAATTTTTAAAAAATAAACTAGACTAATTGTGAGCGCGACACGTGTCACTTTATTTTAATTTTTTCATTTTTTTTGAACTCCGGCTGCCACGTCATCAGACTCACCCGAAAATTGACCGGAGTACCTAAAATGGCTAAGTGGTTGAATTAGAGTACCGAAAATGGACAAGGCTGTTCTAGTGTACCAAAACTGGCACTATACCTTTGTAGTGTACCAAAAATGAAATTTTCCCGTTTAAGTGTAGAACGTCTAACACAAGTTTTTGGCTACTTTAAAATTCTAATAATTGTGTATTTTCTGTAATGTAACAGTCAGGGTGCTGCAAGCCACCAACAGAATGTGGGTACACATTTGTGAACCCAACATACTGGATCAGCCCTATAAACACAGCAGCAGATGTGGACTGTTTGCAATGGAACAATGATCAGACAGAGCTTTGCTACTCTTGCAGCTCCTGCAAAGCTGGTTTGCTGGCCAATCTGAAGACGGAATGGAGAAGGGCTGATATCATACTGCTCATAACACTTGTGGGGTTGATTTGGGTGTACTTGATTGGATGCTGTGCTTTCAGAAATGCCAAGACTGAAGAGCTTTTTAGGAAATACAAGCAGGGGAATAGTAATCCTTATAACTGACAAGATTGATGGTGTTAGCGTATCAGGAAGCACAGGATCATGAGAACTTGAATATGAAAACTTATGTGCTTGGCTCATTTGTGACTTTGTGAAAAAATGAATGGATTATAGTAGGATGTTTGTATTGATCAGAAACTAGGATGAGATTGTGTTTCTTTTGGTTCTGTTAACGACTTTAAGAGCTCCTTCTTGACGCGCTCTCAATGGTAATGTTATGGTTGTGAATTGTGATGATATTCGCAGAGTTGTTAGATGCATCATGCATTCATGATTTGCAGTGTTGCCAGTCAAGGTCTACTGTAAGGTTCGGTTCCTTTACGAATCTGTTAGATGCTACTGCAATGTATGAAATGGTTGGTTTGTGAATTGTGATGAACTGGTTCCGGTAAAACTGAAAACTGGGAAAATGATTGAGAATCTTCAAATGAGAAGTTTCACTGATACCTCAATGAATTAAAATACAACTACAAACCACCATAACAGAAGTAGACTAGTTCTACCAACAGAACATAAATAAACTCTAAACAGAATAGTAGAAAGAAATTGAACTGCTATGCAAACGACACACTTAGTCGACCTCCTCAATCTTGGGTCCTGGACCAGTGCTTCCAGCCGGACCATCATCTTCATGCATAGCTCCGTTCATGTCAGAGCCACCAGCACCACCCTGGTACATCTTAGCGATGATCGGGTTACAAACAGACTCGAGCTCTTTCATCTTATCCTCAAATTCTTCTGTCTCAGCGAGCTGATTGCCATCCAACCAATTGATAGCTTCCTCAACGGCATCCTCAACTTTCTTCTTATCAGCAGGCGCAAGCTTTGACGCAATCTTCTCATCCTTGATCGTGTTCCTCATATTGTAAGCATAATTCTCCACATTATTCTTGGCCTCAACTTTCTTCCTTGCTTCCTCATCCTCTGCCTTGAACTTTTCGGCTTCCTGGACCTTCCTCTCAATCTCTTCCTTGGATAGCCTTCCCTTGTCATTCACAATGGTGATCTTGTTCGACTTTCCTGTCGTCTTATCCTCAGCAGATACATTCAAGATGCCATTTGCGTCAATATTGAAACACACACTGATTTGAGGAACGCCTCGTGGAGCAGGTGGGATTCCAGAGAGCTCAAATTTACCAAGCAAGTTGTTATCTCTGGTTCTAGCTCTTTCACCTTCGTAAATCTGGATCATGGCACCAGGCTGATTGTCAGCATAGGTCGAGAAAACCTGCTCCTTTTTTGTCGGAATAGTTGTGTTTCTCGGAATCAGAGTTGTCATCACACCTCCAGCAGTTTCAAGACCATGAGACAATGGAGTGATATCCAACAGAAGCACTTGTTGCACCTTTTCGCTACCTTCACCGTTCAAAAATTGTTGCTTGGACCGAAGCACCATAAGCCACGGCTTCATCTGGATTAATGTTCTTGCACAGATCTTTCCCATTGAAGAAATCCTGTAACAGCTGCAGGATTTGTGTAGACATTCATCTGTATTTTATTTTTGTGTTCAACTGATTTGCACCTTGATGAAACATTTCAAGTGTGTTTCAATTATACTGCTTTTCTATTATCCCAGATAATGCATCCATGTATTAAATCAAAGACTATCCAAACATTTAGACACAACAAACATGTATTTAACTAAGATTGGAATCTAAGGTCCTGGATGTATATAGGCAGTCATAAATTACTATCGCCATTGCTTGTCGTTCTTCGTTGTATACGATAATGACATATAGGAATATTATTATAGATCACACTATCACAGTGTTGACAAAATATACACCTCATTCTCTGTAATTAGAAGATGCAAGTAAGCTCTCTCATACTCTCCGTGAACACACCTGGCCATTTAATTCCATATGGACGTCGGGATCTGGACTCACGAACGAACAGATTTCAAAGCGACGCAATTTATTGTCTGATTACATTTTTAAATTCCATGCAAAACAGCTGTAAACTCTAACACAATATCAGGGAAAGATTCATTCCATGGAAGCTTATAATCTATTCAGCCTTCCTGCAAGCTCAAATGAATATATACTACAAGGCAATTATTTTGTACAGATCGATCATTGAGGATTCTACGGAACTACAGCGGCGACCTTCTGAAGACGAAGACTCTGCTGTTGACACAATCAGTAAACACCAATACTAACTCATTAAAGGGAAACCCAAAACTATGGCTACTGATTGAAGTAACAACTATCAGATATTCAGATTATGAAGCTTTTACGAAATAGTTGTTCCAAATGAACAGATTCCAGGAAGAACTGGATCATTGAAGGGAAACGTGTACAGGAAATTGAAGGAACAACTAGATCAGTGACGATATTCGAGGAACAACTAGATCATCGAAGTGAAACATTGCTTGAAATTGAACGCTGTATCTACATCATTGAACACATTCCAGGCACAACTAGATCATTGAAGGGAAACAAGAACAGAAATTCAAGGAACAACTATATCATTGAACAGATACCGGAAGCATCTATCTCATTTAAGCAACAACTACATTTACCTGTAAACGCTTTGATAAATTTTTCAAGCGTGAGCGCTTCGGCCCAAGTGAAATTGAATGATCTTTCTGCTGTCATAGCCACTATCAGAAGGTCGCCTGCCATTGATTCTGCGAATTTTTGACTTCCTCTGGCCGAATTCTGATCAAAATTGTAAGCTCTTTGTGAATTACTGTGATTCTTCTTCCATATCTTAAACCCACTCCAGTATCACATTTGATAGCACGATCCAACTTGGCAATGAGATGTTTGTATCCCAGACACACATGTGTGATTGGGAGTAATCGTAACATTGTGTGATCATAGCTGAAATGGTGCTGCGCCAATTTTTTCTGCAAAACAGACTTACTATGCAGTTCACTTTGTATGTCAGAAGCTACAAAACCTATTGAAGGGCCTATGTTGCAATTTGGCTTGGAGTGCTGCCAAGTTGGCAATTGCACCAAAACACAATAAAATGAACCTTTCCCTGATTTTATTTTTTTTGAAGAGCAGGATCCACTTTGAGCTCAAAAATTGGACTTATATCCAAAAAAGCCTTTTCACAAAACTTACACATTACTCCACGGTACCAAATAAGAAAGGTACCCTACATACTAAAACATCACTTCCGCGTTCTAACGGAAACTTCCTAAATTTCATTATTTAACATTACGTTACAAACTTCCTAACTCAAATAAAGTTTTTTTTTTTTATCTCCATTAACTATTTTTTTATTATTTCTCTTTCTTACTTTATCATCATTTTCACCACTTATTCTCCTAATATATCAATTATTTACTACTTAATCAATATAATATCACACACAAACCATTATAATACTACTTTCTTCTTAAACTAAGAGAAAAGTTGCCCTTCAGAAGTTTTTTTTAAAAAATAGCGGGAGTATTTAGCATCAGTTCTCAATTAACATCTGAGGGAGAAACTCCTTATAGTACTTTTTTCTTCTTCTTTGAAGTGGTAAAGAGAGAATTAATAATTGTTTTCAATTTCCTCACATCAATATTACTTTTTTATCACAAAAAAGTAAATTACCCCAATTATTTTTTTAATTTACTTTATTACTTTAATTCTTTAATTCTTTTTCTTAAACTATATACATTAACACTAATGGGTAAAGTTTTATAAAACAGATAGATTACCATTTATTACTCTGGAACTTAATTCTGCAGAATTTCAATTTCCACTCACTCCAAATTTATGTCGGCAGAAAATTAGTGTAAACTTGTACTCCAATAATCCAATGAAAAGATTCTAAAAGCATATACAAATGAACGCACTGCACAAATTTAAGGATTGAAGTATTTGATAGGGACATGAAAATAGTTCACGTGGATGTTTCTGGTCATTTTCAAGCATGATAGTGATAAGCTAATGTCAAAATCTAAACTGAGATCAGTTACATTATCCAATACTGTTGTGAGTTGTGACTCTCGTGAGGTATGGAGTTATGTAGTGTGGTAATTTATATGTTCTAAACTATATAAATCACTTGGAACAAGTTCGATACACAGATGAACATTCTATTCTCGAATAGCTTTCCAAATACTTGTGACTTGTGTTGCACTCCATGCCAACTCTGTTTCTTCACTTTTAACTTCAAGAGTTCAATAAAACTCTAGAAACGTTTTAAACATAGCAAATCAACAATACAATATTGTGTAGTTCATCAAGATTGAAGAGTCCCCCTCAAACAAATGATTCCAAGAATCATGCAAAGAGCGATTTCAGTAGCATTATGGGAGTGTAGCATATGTTATACTACTAGTCTACTAGTCTACGACTTTGTATGATCTTGTATAAATATGTGTACCATGCATATATGTCTTTAAACAATTATTGCATTGGATACTATCTTAATTACACATAGTCAAGCTTATGTGAATACAAGCCATGTTCGATGTGTTGAAATTAACCAGCGCCATTAATATCAACCACAACAAAAATGTGGCATGTGCTTAATGCTTGTCAACAAATTCTTGCGTGAACATGACACATTTTTCATAACATGCATGTCAATTTCATTACTACCCACCCTATTCTGCTGCATCACTTCTATGTTAGTTTAACAAGTAGCATAGTTCGCACACCATACTTTTGTCTTTCGTTACATAATCGATAATATTACTGTATGTAGCGTATGAGTTGTGGTTATAAGTTTATAACTAATCGTCGACTGGGTTATATGATTTCCTGGTGCTTCAACCGAGAAATAACAAGTTACCAATCATAGACGGAGTTTATGATATCCACGGGACTATTCATCAACTCAGAAAAAATAAGTCCACATGAAGTGGAATTAGGTTTAATTAAAGTTACGACATAATGATAGTGAAGCGTAGCGTGGTTGTAATACACTTCACCTCCACTCAATTGATCATGGTCGGGGTTCGAGTCACCACGAGAGTATGGATCATGGTCGCTTCTAGAGACACTAATTATTAATGAGCTATGTGCGGGTTTAGTAATGGGCCGTTCTAATACTTCTATTTATATAAGCGGTCTCATCAGTGTTCAATTGACATTTTTATGGGAGGAATACAAGGCGGTACCCTCTACGAACAACACTTTCAAAAAAAAAAAGATAAAATAGTAACACGCGTTAAATTGACCAATAATCTGTACATTATAATAAAAAAATCTGTAAATTTGGGTTGTAGTTATGTTATAATTTGTGCAAAATGTACACGAAAAGTTATACTCCCTCCGTCCAGTCAAATGTTTCCCGTTCAGTTTTGTTGACTTTTTTGGGTCGTAAATTACTCCTAAATTATGTTGGTTATAAAAGTAGAAAAATTACATTAAAAATGAATAGTTATGGTAATATTTTAATATAATCTTTTGAATTGTTTTGTTCAATAAGAGGTTGGAGTAATTTGCGACTGAAAAACGGGTATCAAAACAAAATGAGAAGTTTCTTCTTGGACGGGGTAGTACATTTTTAGCGTCAAATGTAATTATTGCAAAATGCCTTTTTTTTCATTAGAATTTGAAATGTTTAGATAGTTTTCCGAAAGTCTTCATGTTGACTAACCCTTATTTGTAAATTTCTCCATTTTCGGGAAGGCCCATAGGACCTGCTGAAATTTGAGAAAATTACAGCCAGGTCCACAATTCCACATTTACTTTCAAAAAAAGGACATGGCTACTAAAAACTTTCAATTGGAGGACAAACAGTAAATCCCTTAAATTTATTCCATTTTTACCCCTCAACTCAATTTTTCAGCTTGACATTTGTGTTTTACTGTCTCTGATTTTTCAGCTGATTGTTTTGTTAGTATTGACTATAGTGATTCTACTAGACTCCATGTACAAACTTCCAGTTTCTGATTTCTGGATTCAGTCTAACAACTCCATTTTCCAGTTTTCAGTCCAACAATTGTTACATCTCCAGTTTTACA
>JAYMSL010001057.1:0-18959 GCA_036897195.1 Plantago coronopus
GGTACGCGAATCAGAGCGAATCAGACCTCCAAAGAATCACGAACCGGTGCGTACGATCCGGAGCGTGGTTCTCCATGCATATTGAAGAATCTGGCAACCTGGGGCATGAATAGTAGTTTGATCACTGGTCGCAAAGGTACTTATCCAGCCCTTTGACGATATTAGTTGCAAAGCTCGAGTAAACATGTGGATCTGGGGCAGAGTCATTAGCTTTCTCATACTCAATGCTCCATTTAACACAGCCGTCTTCTGTCATGGTGTAGGTGTACTTGTAACTGCTGTAAAGCTTCTTAATCTCCCCATCAATTATTTCGAAAGTTATGGATCTCGTACCATCATCTACTGCTAAAGTTCTCTGCTTCGCAGTCATTGGACCACCTATCACATATAAAAATTGCATTGTATCCAAGTAGTATTACTGATAAAGAAACGAATGCAGGCTAAGAAAGAATGGTGAAAAGCAGTTACATACCAAGGTTATATTTAAACAGCTTCACATTTCCAACACAACCATCTTCTCCTTCAACACTTTCAAGACTCTGGACGTACTTTGGAAAGATTTTAGCAAATTGACCCATATCGTTCTTGAAGAAATTATAGAACTTATCAGGTGAACACCTTATCTGTACCTCTGCTTCAATCTTACCGAGCTGAGCCATTGCTTACCTTGTTTCAAACTGAAGATGGAGTTTTAATGTGACTGCAGATCCTTTCTTTGAGGTATATATAGTACACAAGCTTTTTACGAAGAGCATAGATAGGAAGGAATCATCTTCATTCTCCTAGCTAGCTGGGCAGCAATTAACCTTTAGATATGGCATAGAATATACTACTAGCATATATCATTATTGCGAATG
This sequence comes from Plantago coronopus, assembly GCA_036897195.1. Classification (NCBI taxonomy): domain Eukaryota; kingdom Viridiplantae; phylum Streptophyta; class Magnoliopsida; order Lamiales; family Plantaginaceae; genus Plantago; species Plantago coronopus. The sequence goes on from JAYMSL010001057.1 coordinate 858, forward strand.
CAAAAAGATTCAAAGATGAGTACTTCGCACTATGTGGCTATGAACTATGGCATGCTTGCGTTATTCACAAGCTTGAATGATTGAATGAGCAGATGTGGACTCATGGAATACATACCCAATGCAACTCCACAAAGTGTAAAAGTGAGATGTTCTTTCTTTCACATGACTTTGTGAACATCATCCAATTCCACTACCATTTTCGGTACGTGGACACTGAGTAAAGCCTTGAGCTCACGTAAATAGCCCACCAGACGAGTATAAGCATTACGAAACATGATTGCATGTGCATTGGCTATTTGGTGCATATTTTTTGTCAAGAAAAGAAAGGAATAGATCTATGTATCTCTTGCTCTATCCTGAAGGAAGATATAACACTTTAGGTTTGAAAGGAGAAAAGGCAAAGAATCTTATGTTCTGAATAGAAACATGTGAAGAAGTATGTGCCCCATCTGTTATTTATATTATTCTCCTCCCACGTTTAGGCTATCTCCTAATTTGATTTGCATGCTGGAACAATGTGATGAGCATGTTAAGAAGATGGACTATTGTACTCTTACAACTTCGAACCTACACCCCATCCCCAACTGAAAACATGCACGGGTCGGAGTATCATTATTGGTTTGAAACGCGAATCATCAATCATTTGTGTATGCACTAGGTAAATATATATGTACGCCATGCAGGTAAATACCATGTGATCGTATCATTTTAGTATCATGTCTCGTTTCTTACAGCATAATTAGAATGTAACTTGGTTCTCTTTTACTTGTAAGGCAATTTAGTTGATAAAGTTCGATGCAAAATCAAGTAACACGACGAGAAGAAACATTACATATTTTATACAAGCAAGGTTTATGGAAAACTTGTACTCCTAACACTAGAAATATCACATTTTTCAGGTGTACCATTTTCTAATCTTGTGAAATAATAGTATGGTCAACATTTTTCAGGACGAGGTTCGAGTCATCACGTAGTTGCTTTGCCGCTTCAAAAGAAAAAAGAAAATGATCAGTCTTTTTCAAAAGTTTACCCTATACGAGTATACAAATTAAGTGTAGAAATTACGAGATGTGTGATTATTTTATTTATTAATATTTTTTATGAGCAAGTGTGTGATCCATTGATCATCATCAGTTCACAAGTAACAAAATATAATTTCATGTGAACATAATTAAAGATGACAGTTTGTTACAACTAACAACTCCATGTCAAAATGTATGTCACGCTCAACTTGCCGTTTCCACAATCCTCTAGACTTCCAGCACCACTACAACTAGCGCCGGAAAATCGTCACCCTCATAATTATTCCACGCGTTTTCTGATTCTAAACCTTCTTTTTTCTTCCAGAATCACACAAAATTAATTAATTCACAAAGCAACAAAAAAATCGAAACCACGAAATTCGAGAATATTGTTTTTCCGATTCATTTCCAGTAAAATCACATTAAAGCAGCAGTAGCAATACTCATCAGAATTTTGCTTAATTCCGACGAAAATCCGATGATCAGCAGATTAATATCAACATATTCTTCTAATCAGTACTGAAATCGAAACCCTAGCTAACTAACCAGTAACCAGCAGTCAGAAATGAATTATCAGAATTACTGACCGTACACGATCAGATCTATCAAGCATCAATCTTATATATTCTATTATGCTCTAGTCATCATCTTCTTAAACTCCTCAAAGTTGACGCAACCATCGCCGTCAACGTCCACGGAGCTGATCATCTTTTTGCAATCCTTAATCGAGCACTTCTCCCCGAGGCTCTTCAACACCGAGTGCAGCTCACTCGCAGAGATCTTACCGTTCTTATCCTTGTCGTACAGAGCAAACGCCTCCTGGAGCTCCTTGGTGCTGGCGGCGTCGCCAGACGCGAAGTGAAACGCCTTGAACTCGTTGAGGTCGATGAAGCCGTCGCCGTTGTAGTCGAGTTCGGACATTATACGGCTGACCTCCTCGTCGGAGGTGACGGAGCCGAGAGCGTTGAGGATACCGAAGAGCTCGGTGGAGGAGATTTTTCCGTCGCCGTTGGTGTCGAACTTTTTGAAGACCTGCTCGGCCTCGTTTTCTAGGGTTAGCGAAGGGGCGGTTTTCTGATCCATTGTTGGTAACTGAATTTAGAGAGAGAAAGTGGTTTGATTTAGAGAGAGAGTGTGTTCTTTAGTTCTGTAGAGGAGTGGGGGTGGTATTTATATAGGGGATAACGCGGTTTTGTACGCGTTTGAGTAAGCATATCGTTTCAGTGTAGAAAAAGAAAAGGGAAGTTAAAATTATTTTATTTACTTTTACGTTTAAATATGGGATCTGTTTGGATTGGTGGAGAATGCTTTGACGGTAATTTTTGGTCCAGATTCACACCAAATTTGGTTGGAATTTTTTCCATTGATGTTAAATTGTTAATATAAAAATCACTTTTTTCGACATACGTTTTTGTACGGCACCATATATAATTGTTAGAAAAAGCCGACTTTGTGTTGATAATTTACAAAACCGGGTGTTGTAATATGATTTTTTTCGAAGGAAAAAAACGAATCAAACTTGGAGAGTTAAAAGAAAAAAGGTATACCTACTTTATGATTCAGGGAAATTGAATGACAAAGGCATAAAAGATGACTAACCTTTTTCCTAAAGTACTATGATGAAATTGTTGTTATCTTTCTTCTCACACAAATGAAGTCTTGATGTTCTTTAATTCTTTTTAATGACTAGTCTTCTTTGCAGAAAAGAGTTATGTTAGTTTATATGTTAAAACTTACATTAAATTATCTATATTGGTATTAAGAAAGTGAAATTAAATTAATAAATTGCTTAATATACATAGATGTGTTCTCTGTAAGTTAGGAAACTTACTATTTAAATATATGGTAGGTAAATATACGAGTCATGAGATCATGTAATTGTCTGCAAGTTGCAGAATTCAAGTAAACTTGAGAGTGACAACACGCTCAAAACTAAGTAATATTCTTGAGTATTCTTAACTATTTACAAATCTGAAATGACTAGGAATAGTATTTAGGAACATTGTGATCTGTCTCTGTCCAATTCGACTAAAAATCTCTTTAACTGAAATGAATGGACTGAATTGAATTGAATAAGTAAAAATTTCAACTACACAGACATGAACAGAACTGAATTGAATGGATTTGAATTAAACTGAATGGACTTGAACTGAACTGAACTGAATTGAATGGACCTGATTGAAATTAGTTGAACTAAGTATAGCCTTAGGCTCTGTTCAATTTATCTGAAAATCTTTCAACTGAACTAAACTGAATGAACCTGAACTTTAACACAATTAAAATTAAGATGAACTGAACATGATATATTGTAACTACATATATTTTCCCCTTGAAGTAGCTGATTAAGAATATAAATTTATTATGTACATATTGATTCACATGCATATGTAGCACAAATATTTAAAGGACGACTTCAAATCCAGGTCCAATGGATTTGAAATGAGAGATCCAAACAGGTCACTAGTAGGGACTGAGTGACTCGACTGTGCATGAGCTGATGAGCCAACTAGATTCAAATAGTTATTTAAATCGAGCCATAATAGAGTGTTAATTTAAAGCCGTGGACTAGTAATCCTAGACATGTGAGGAGGAGTTAAGATGATTAGTGCTAATATAATTGAGATTAGTGGTTTAACAATAATTACGTACACAGTCTGGCAAAGCAGTTGTACTAATGATTGAGACATGTACCTGTCAAAGCGTGGAATCAGTTAAAGCAAAACGAGTTGATGAGTTTATTCTTGGCTTTCCTTTGTTCCCCCAATGTGTGGTGTGGCTATGGATTCGAATATCATGTGGTATACATAGTGCACAACCCGGCGGGGCGGATCCTTTCCCTTAGAACGATATCATGCTAATCTCACATTCGTTCCACGAAATTCAATAATTTAAGAAAACAGATTAAAATAATGATGTGAAGAAAAACTTAGTGAGGTTAGAGTTAAACTATTCACCATAAACACCCTATGATACTTTCGAAAATAAGCAACTATAGGTAGTCTTTTACAATAACTAGTAGAAAATGAGTTGGACCCCCAAAGGCGAACCCATGTTTTTAGAACCCAGGGGTGGTGCAGTGGTAAGGTGCAGGGTGTAATGGTTAGAGGTCCCGGGTTCGATTCTCGGAGGTGGAGATTTATTTTGTGATATAAGGTTGGTATTGGTGTCTGGTATAAGGTTGGTATGGGTTAGTGTAGGAGTAGGAGTAGGATTAGAATAGATTTACCTCTTCAAAAAAAAAAAACTAGTAGAAAATGAGCCTCAAGAAGCAAACTCGACCATCAATGTTTAATTTTGTAGAATTTCGAAAAGTTAAGTGAAAATCCCTTTTGTGAAAGCGGGAATATATTTTATTTTATGTTAAAAATTGCAACACATTATTAGTAATGATTATAGATCGATATGATAAAATAGTACTATATCCAAATGCGGAACCAGGTGTGGGGCATATGGTGGTGTTTTACCCTTTAAAAGTCCTGAACTCTTGACTTTGCAAAGTTTACTTCCTCCCATGAACTCTTGAACTAATCATGTATATGAAAGTTCGCTTTCTGTAGGTAACTTCAATTTCTGGTCCTGACTTTACAAAGTTTACTTCCTCCCCTGAACTCTTCAAATAATCATGTATATGAAAGTTCGCTTTCCGTAGGTAACTTCAATTTCAGGTCCGCACCTTCTTATATACATTAATTCCCTCTACAAGCTTCTCATACATAGCCTCTTGAAGCATGGGTGGAACCAGGGAGGGGGCATATGGGGTCGTCCGCCCCCCCTAAAATTTTAAAAATAAATTTTTTATAGGCTAAATTTTTAAATTTTCAACGTTTGGCCCCCCTAACCTTCTGAAGAAAAAAAATTGTATGTAAAATAATCTCGGTCCCTTTTGAAAACTACAGATGCTTGTATTTGCTTATTTGTTGTCCCATTAGTAACCACTAAGTCCATTTTCAGCAAAACTTTCAATATATTATGTCCATATCTTTTCACTTTATCCAAATTTTTATTCAGTTTTTGTTGCAACGTATTCTCACTCACATTCTAAATTATTTATGCGTTGCTTCAATCATAAAGTCTTAATCCTCGTACCAACCAAAGTTAGTAGTTTAAGTACTGTGATAAAGGGATAAGCTTATTGTGTTAAGACTTAAGAGTGCGAACGAAAATTACATCTAGTATTTTATTATGTGTGAAATCGAAAGCATGTAACGATAACCCGCTAAATGTCAAACGGAAAGTTTTTTAACCAAATTGAGCGAGTATCATTATGGTTGGCCTATATAGTCTGGGAGATATATGTACCTAATCTGATAATCTATACTATTATAAAACGCTGCATAAGATAGTATTAGTAGTTAGTGGACTAAAGTTGAGGCTGATATCATTTTTCATTCACATATTTTGTCAGCACAAAAATTACCCATTTTCTGTCAATAGAAGTGTTAGGTTGTTGATTTCAGTTTATACATACTCTCCGTTTTTCAAATGAAACGTGTAAGAGCTATGATCGTAGAAACCGCCTACTATATAGTTATCTAGGATGAGAAAAGCTAATCACGCTAGGTTAGCGAAAAATTCTTATATACATTAAAAGAAATGAATCAAGCAAGTTAGCGTCAAACGATTTATGAGATAATGGAGCAGGTGTGCACCTCCCTCTCACTATTCACCTGGGCTCATATGGGCCCATCTGTGAATAGTGAGGGTTCGGGGTCGAATTTTCCTCCTCAAACATTTGCCAATTTGCATTCTAATTCAACTAGTATCATAATTATGCATTTAACTTGGTTCACTATTTCTTAACCTAGAACTAGATTGTCTTAATCAAACCGTGCACAAGAAGTCTTCTAGTGCCCAATTGTACAATGCATGTGGAAAACCCCAAAGTCTTTCATCGCATGGCCCAATCTGTTTAAATTGGGCTAATTTCAGAACTACTCTGCTACTACATTTGGATGTTGAGATTGGAGGCCCAATCTTATATTCCATATGACCATGTAAAAATCCTGCCCAAATGATCATATATTAGTAAGAGAACCAGTAGGGACCAAATTGTGAAGAAAAATAAAAAAAATGGTATTGTAAAGAAGAAAAATTGTTTCACGGTCGCGGAGTTCAAAATAACATTGGAAAATTTGTATGACCAGTACCGTATTTTGGATTGGTACATTCAAAACCAAGTCTTCTGTGTCACACGCGAAAAGAATAAAAGCCAATAACCCTCTTGAAAGATCGGAACTACGCAGAGTTTCACGAGTAAAATAAAATTATGGGTAATTACCAAATCACCGTTCGGATCCGTCGGCTGGCGTATTCTTTTCTCAACACTCCATCCACGCAGACGTAATGAAGACTCATCATCCTCGGTCATAAAAAGAGAAAAGAAATTGAAATCCATCCCCTATTTTTTTCCCTGAATAAGCAAAATGCAACGCCCTGATGAGTAATATAAATATTGAACTCAACAACCGATTTTAACAAACCAACACTAGCATTTCACTTCAAGAATTCTCTTTGTTATAAGTTGTAATTTGTAAAAATATATTTTAAAAGGATTTTAAAAATGGCATCAAACTCCGTCACCGATAATCAACAAACATCAACAATCAATGAGGCTTTGATGAAAACAATGGATCCAATTACTGGTAACTTGTTGATCATCGGGGACGGCGTCAGATGCCATGTTTATCTTCTTCTTCTTTTCTTTTTTACAAAGTACAAGAAATAACAAAGAAACTTTTTTGAAGTGAAATACTAGTGTTGGTGTGTTACAATTGGTGGTTGAGTTCAATATTTATACTACTCATAGGGGGTTGGATTTTGCTAATTTAAGAAAAATAATAAAATAGGGGTTGGATTTTGCTTATTTAAGAGAAATAATAAAATAGGGGTTGGATTTCAAAAAATTGTGAATTGACTATTATTGAATTTATAGCATATAAATTAATTTGTTAAAATTACTTACTCTTTTTTCAAATTAATATTTTTTTCTAATAAAGGATGGATTACATTATAATGAATAAACATGCATTAATGCATTTATATTCCAAAATAAATTTACTACTATACTATTGTATTACTAACATCACATTTTTACTTCTATCATCTTTGTGGAACTAGAATCACATTTTTTATAGTCTCCATTATATATTTAAGGTTTACTATATTTAATCCCAAACATTGTGTCTATTGTATTACTAAGATATGTCTAATTCGCCTGAAATTATTTACACTAAATTAAAATATAAATTTCAACTACACAAACCAACTGAAGTGAACCGGACCGAATTAAACAGAACCTAATTATTATGTGTTTTTCTTCTTTTTTTTCTCTTTTTTCCATAAAAACTTCGTGTTTTTCTTAATAACTTATAGATCCTCTCAATTATCAGTTTGAGCAGCTCTTACAAACCTGAACCCCTACAGTTCTGAAGAGTCGCACATGTTGATCCACTATTCCAAACTACTGTACTCACTTCTGAATTATGATGCTGTCTTTTCCACGTGAAGAAGAAAGTGAAATCTAACATACAAAAGTTACAGAGTGATGAGTCATGAACTGCCATTTCAGGCCCCTCTTGAAATCAAGAACACTATAACCTGATTGGCTGTCTGGAAGAGATAAAGGCCTTTGCTGTTGGCTTCTTCTCACCAGACAAAACCAAACACTTTCTCTGCAACAGTAACTTCTTAATTTTTACTACATAAAGGGATTTTTCTAACTTTTCCAAGAATCAGCACTATTTTTCACAATTTCACCAAGGATAATTCGTTTACTTCAATGAACCACGTTTGTCCTTTTGCCTTTCACCTCCAACCCCATCAATTTTAACGCCAGCAAAGTGTTAATTGGATCGAGATCAGTTCTTTTCTTCTTTATTTTCAAGAATTGTGCTTAATGGCTCTTCATTCTGCTGCTTTGAGTTTCAGCTGTGTGGCACTAAATCATCAAGCTTCCAGCTCTTCTAATCGATTCTTGGGTCCCTCTCCGGTTCTCAGGAAATGCAGTGTCAAAGGATCAGTTTTTTCTTCACTGTCTTCAGCTTCTTTGCCGAGATTTAGACTTCAAAGTAAGAGTTTTTTAACTTGTTTCTCTGCTTTACCTCTCAATTTGTGTAGTATTGCTCTGTTAGTAGTAAAATTCATGTTTTAGGTTTTGGGCGTAAACTAGATGATTGTTTGTCCTGTAGTTTGAGTTTGATTAGTATAACAGTCTGGTTAAAAACTGTTGGAATTCAGTAAAGAATTGGGAGATATCAAGTTGTGGTGTAATTCTGTATGGATGCCAAGAAAGTAGATTACTTTAGTAGTGCATTGTTAATCAGCTTAATTTGTTAGTTGGCTGGTTGGTTGGTTTTCTGAATTGTCTACTTCTTTAGGCAGGGCACAAGCAAGTAGTAATGGCACAATGGAAACTCATGAATCCCCACTTGTGGTGTGCTTCGGTGAAATGTTGATTGATTTCGTCCCAACGACTAGTGGACTCTCGTTAGCTGAAGCACCAGCTTTTAAGAAGGCTCCGGGAGGTGCACCTGCTAATGTGGCCGTTGGCATAGCTCGTCTTGGTGGTGCGTCGGCTTTCATAGGCAAGGTAATTGTTTCCTCTTTCAAGTACTTCAATTCTGGTGATATCTGGTTTGTTCTTGTTGGATTGGTGTTGTTGATCAATATGTACTATGATGTTAAGTCTGAGTTGGTACTTTCTAGTGTAGACATAAAATGAGAATGGATCAATCCTGTTGTGACTTGATGGCCTGAGAACAAGATGTGATCATTTCGATTAAATTTCAAGTACTTGGTCCCTTTTGTCAAACGTTTATAATATTTGTCATTCTGTCAGGTGGGCGAAGATGAATTTGGTTATATGCTTGCTGATATTCTGAAGCAAAACAATGTAAACAGCGAAGGAATGAGGTTTGATCCTGGTGCACGTACTGCTTTGGCATTCGTGACGCTTAGAAAGGATGGGGAACGAGAATTCATGTTTTACCGCAACCCAAGTGCTGATATGTTACTCCAGGAGACCGAACTTGACTTGGAGCTGATCAAGAAGGTATAGAAACACATAAGTCCGTGGAAACATGAGCTTCATCTTGTTTTACTAACGTTGGTTCAATAACTAAAGGGATAATCTTCATTCTGGTAGCTAAGTAAGGCTTTTGGTTCGTTGTTGATGTTCTTCAGGCCAAAATATTTCATTACGGCTCTATCAGCTTAATTACAGAACCTTGCAAATCAGCACACATTGCAGCCGCAAAAGCTGCAAAGGAGGCTGGTGTAATCTTGTCATATGATCCCAATTTAAGGCTTCCACTGTGGCCTTCTGCTGAAAGTGCCCGAGAGGGCATCCTTAGCATATGGGACACTGCTGATATTATTAAGGTACCATTCGGTTTGTCAGTTAGGCTTCTTCTGTCTAGTATGAGATTAATTATATGTGCTAACTTGTGTCTCTCATATCAGATCAGTGAAGAAGAGATAACTTTCTTGACAAATGGGGAAGATCCATATGATGATAATGTTGTTCGTAAATTGTACCATCCAAATCTTAAGTTGCTCCTCGTGACTGAAGGCCCAGACGGTTGCAGATATTACACCAAGGTGAGCTCAGGACTTCCATTTTAGCACTCATTTAGCCGCAGAACTGGATTACTTTTTGTTTTTGTTTTTGGTTACCCTTTCAAATAAACCATGGTAAAGAAACCTGTTTTGTTGTTTGTCGTCTAATTTAGGTAATGAAAACAGACAAAATGCTTTCTTCAATTGTTTTTCAATCATAAAATATGCTGATGACATTCTCGATACCTTCAATCTTTCTTCACAGTTATTAGTTTAACGGGATATTTGAAACACCTGGAATTTTCGTGTTTCAGGATTTTAGTGGAAGAGTGAAGGGTTTGAAGGTGGAACCTGTAGATACCACAGGAGCAGGGGATGCCTTTGTAGCTGGAATTTTGTTGCAGGTAGCTGCTGATACCTCATTGCTTCAGGTAATTATTTCTAGTCAGATGATAGATGATCCTGGACATTCCTAGACTTTTGATACCAGCCATATTTTGGTATCAACTCATCTATTACAAATTTACAATTGCATCGCACTGTTTTTAAAAGTAGCACTTAACTAGGCCCGTATAAACAGTCTCCAACCTGGTTCTGTAAAATGGATATCCAAAAACTAATAAGAGTTGCAGTCTCATTTAAAACCTTGAACCTGTGCAGGATGAGAAGCGGTTGTCAGATGCTCTTAGATTTGCTAATGCTTGTGGTGCCTTAACTGTGACGGAAAGAGGTGCAATCCCTGCTTTGCCTACTAAAGAAGCTGTCCATGATGCACTACTCAAGTCAGTAGCATAGAGTCAGTCAGTCAGTCAGTCCTAAACGACTAGCAGGTTTATAATGAAAGGCTACCACCATTCCAATATTCCCCAGTCTTCGGTGCAGCTTGGATAATCCCAGTTTTCTAGTAGACGATGGGAGTTCAGATTTAGAGCATTTAAGAGCTATTGACAGCTCCAGCGGAGCTATAGTTGTATCGTACTCAAATCTCTAGTATATAGTATATTCGTATTTCACATGTAGTAATGCATCACTTGTGTGTAAGAAGTGACATTGTCTTGAGTCTTGGCTCTTGCGAAAATAAGAAATGAGAATGTTTCTGTGATTACTCTGCTGTGTCTGATTGTTTCCGTCATTTGGTATCCTAGTATTCGTATCTTACTGATGAATCAATTGTTGAGATCTTCGTCCAATGTAACAATCGACCACCATGAAGGAACGGACAAGGTCAGTTTATTGGCGATTTGCTATTTTAAGATTATTGGAAAGCTTATACATGGCTTCTGTTACTAAGTTTGGTGAAACATTCAAACACTTCCAATCTTAGCTTCTTTTCTTTCTCCAGCTGAAAATGTGGAGAACCGAAAATTATCCTTCACATAAGGAAATCCATATGTTCTTAACAGTACCAGACACATTATATAGAGCAAGTATTAGGAGACTCTTCCATTCTTATTTCTCAACCAAGATAAACACAGCAGACAAGCATAAATGGCAGAAGATCCCCAGGACGCAGCTGACCGACAGAAGATCTTTAATCGTTTTGACGCAAATGGGGATGGCAAGATATCCTCTGATGAGCTGGGAGATACTCTCAAGGGGCTGGGATCTGTCACCCCTGAGGAAATCAAGCGTATGATGGCTGAAATCGACACTGATGGCGATGGTCACATCTCTTGGGAAGAGTTTACCGAGTTCGCGAAAGCTAATAGGGGCTTGATCAAGGATGTTGCCAAGATATTCTAGCTTGTTTGAATTTTTTTTACATGCATTTCTCACTTGTCAGTATGATGATGATGAGTTTTATCAGTTTTACTTGTTCATGTAGGATTTGTTGTGATAGTTGATGTATTAGAAGAAAGCTGTGACCTTTTGCTTGTGGTTTAGCACAATATGATATTGTTCTACAGTGTAATCTGTAATGTTAAATTCTGAGTTGCAATTCAGTATCATGTTTTGGGAAATTCCAATTTCGTTTTTCAATACGTGTGTTAACATTGTGAAAAATTAGACGTATAGAACATATTGAGACAGAAGGAAATGTAAAATAAAAGACAAAAATGACGAAATAACGTATAGCCGACATTCCTCACATATCACTCGTCCGGAATAAATGTAAAATATGAGACAAAAGTTTCACTTTTAAGATTCATTTACCCTAATGTTTTTAAACTAAATGTAATTTTTCAAAATGTATTTTCTCAAAATGTATAGATTATAGTGATTTAAAGAGATCTAAAATGGATGATATTTGCAGATATATCATAATTTTATTCATTAGTATGGAGTACGGATGAACAATTTTTTTCCTGCGTAGGACAATATCAGACCAGCGACACAGTCGTATACTGCTAGTGTAATGGCATAAGATATGTCAAAGAAGATAAATGGTGAAAGTTTCACAGTTCATACACAAAGACACTAATAGAATTACCCAACTATCTATTCATACTTATTTTAAATAGTGTGTACATTGAACAGTCACCAGTTCATCCTGTGTAAAATGTGAAAGAAGATGATCCCAACCTCAAATGACATTCTTTGAATGCTGGAGATACAGAGTCAGATGTGTCTAGTTCGTTGATCATTATGCGAGAGAAACTACCTCTATCTTTCGTGATAATCGGGCTGAGATAATACGTCAAAATCTCTTGTGTCTCGCCTCATCACCTTATAAAAGGAGCCAGGTATCTCATCTCTGTTCCATTTCCATTGGACAGGAAGAATATCTTCTTCCAGTTTTGATCCGAGAAGGCTTCCCGCTGTATTATTCTTTGCCTGCCACATGATTAACAACATTACTACAACGATAAGGAAAATGCATCTAAAAGGCAACAGAAATTGAATTCATCCATGATTACACTTCAGTCAGTGATTCTACTTTCAGGCTAGCGATAGGATAGCGAGGGAACATGTTTGAGTATGGATTCTTATATATGGTTTTCCTGAGGAAGGTACTATTTCTTCTTATGTCGATATGTGCAGGGAAAAGTATTGAAATTTGTCTAGAGCAGCAACAGGAGAACACACTCGTGAGTATCTGAATGTTAGTATGCCAGAGTGTATTTTGCTCGCAATATACAGGACACAACAACTGCCCAGACTTTGTCTGGGTCAGCAAAAGGAGGATTTGATCCACAACCCAATCAGTGAAGTTGAAACCCATTAATCCTTGGCCAATTATCCGAAAGAAAGCAGTTAAAAGAAGAAAAACAGCTCATAAACCGAGGGCATTTTTATACTGGTACATACAGCTGGGATATTCTATCAAGATCTTTTGGCCACAAAACTAACCCTGAAGCCGATATTATTAGTACCAACAGTGGGCACAGCACAGTGCTTTTATCCTAAACTCTTAGTAATATCATTGTGTATATGTATATAAAGTATAAACCCAAGAAATATGCTTCTGTAGTGACAACGAAGCGCAGCTCAGCTGGTAAGACGCTTCCCCTCCAACCAATAGGTCGGGGGTTCGAGTCACCTTTGCCTCTTCAAAAAAAAAAAAAGAATGCTTCTGTAGTGTAAATCACAAACATGTACACAAGTGCGTGATATTTGATCCTTCAATGCTGAAATACTGGTGATCAACACCTGACAAAGTAGAGATTGAAAGAAGCAAACCTGAGATAGTAATGGCAGACAGTAGCACCTTCATCCACATTGTACCTCGGAAGATTGACTCGAGCACCAAGTGGAACATCTGGCAAATCTAGACGCAATTTTCCAACTGCTGTCGATTGAGAAAAAGCACCCACCATCATCTGATCGTGCATCATTGACCTAAATGCATTGACCTACAAAACGATATTGACAATCTATTGTTAACATGCCAAATGCAAAATAAATAATTTACATACACATATTCTAATACTCATTAGAGGTGTATATCGGATTAACATGTGACACAAATTCCAGAGTAACTAATCTATAATAATAATAAAAAAAAACTATAATGAAAACCAAAGTCTTAATCATTATCATGCAAAGTAGATTTTACACAATGCGACCATCTAATTCATTGTCATCAGGGGTTATAATAAAAATAATTGTCTGAAATCTTCATCCAGGCAAAGCACACATGTTATTAGATTAAAATTTGATAAAATGAAGGGAATTAATCCTGAACCAAAAACTCTGATGGATACTATCATACTACTCAGTCTATTGACAAACCAATCAATGATGCACAAAGAGAGAATAACTGGATATGTTTCAACATACAGTTGCTAGTTCTTTAGCATGAATGGGTCTGGAAGACCGAACAGTGACTGGCTCCTCAAACTCAGAGAATGTAAACCAACTGTTATACTGTTCAAGATACAACAGAACATATTAGCAAGATGAATATCAATCAGATGCCAAAAGGAAAATTAGCATATCTTCAGAAAAGATATTATGAGTCGTAGAAAACCGCACTTGATCAATAGCAAAAAACACAGGAACGCTTTTGACGTTAGCTAGTTCCTTCCTCAATCGGATGACCACCCCAACAGCAGCATGTGTGTCATTGATTCCAGCTTCAATAAGCTGACAAAGAGACATCTCCTCAGATATCTGCATTTCACTACTCTTTGGTGGACCAGTACCAGCACCTTCTCCCAGTGGAACAGGGTCATGTATTGTGCATTTCAAACCTTCAAGGAGTGGCTTGTTGTACTTCAAGAAATCCTGAAGTAATAACCAAAAAGGTCAGTTACCAAACAATGGCTACAGGGAATCACATCCAAATATCCACTTGCAGCTGCAGCAAAGAAAAGATGTAAAAAGATTAACCAACATTATGATTCTGTCATAGCTAAATTCTGACTCATCAGATATGCAAGATTTTCATGGTAAATTAGATTTCTATCACAATAACTAATAACCTCAATTTTGAAGTTGTATGCTCCCTCCGTTTTTTAATACATGTCATGTCATTCTGTGTTTTATTCTATATATTAAGGGTTGCTAGAATGACGGGAAAAAAAACTCAAAAACCGAGAATGAGATAGTTAAAAATGGAGGGGGTAACAATTTATCATAAAGAAAGCTTCTTATCCATTTCACTACTACTTCAATGAGTAGCACCATGAGTGATAGCATAACAGAAACAAGCTGCTGGACAGTGATAATAATTAGATTACATACAGCAATAGAAATGGGTATATAATTGATTCGTAATATTGTAGCAAAACGTTGATGGCTATTGTACAGAGGAATAGATGCTTACCTGTAAAATGTCTGCTGCCTGGATAGGGGTATCAAAGAGACCAGTCTCAGGATTTTTGTAATAGAAGCCACCATGTGACCACTCTCGGCCTCTAGGAACATAAAAGACAAGCCAGCCTTCACTCCTGGCCCAGTGTACAAGCATTGCTAGAACAATGCTCTTCCCACAGCTCCGGAGACCATCTAAAACGATTTGCTTTCGAACTTTCAAATCTGAGATTCAATACCGCAGAAGAAACTTAGTCTTTAAAAACAATATGGGTTCAATTGTCAATCACTCGAGAAAATTTTCAACATCTAGTTCAGGAGTGTACTCTTTTGAGCAAATAATAATAATATTAATTCCCGACTCACATAATACTTCTTATCTATGTGATACCACTAGGGTACTAATTAACTCAGCCCATTCTTATTATTGGGTTGAAGGTCAACACAGCAAATCAAATTGTTCACTTACATCTTTCTCAGAGTGCATTCATTGCATTGCAAGTATATGACCTCATAAACCATATAATAATATATAACTGTACATCAAAAGCTATGTATTGCAGAGCAATAGATCCTAATAAAAACTATTCGCTACAGGATTTCAGCTATTATTCAAAATTACTGAGGTCAAGATAAACCAGAAGCATGCGGACAAACCTTTAGAATTTGTCACCAATGAAGGATCTACGACCCGCCTGAAATTGTCACGAAGTTCAATGAAACTCTGGCGTACCAGCAAGGCACTCCTTTGTGATTCTTCAAATTCTTTCTCCATTCCGATTGGCAATCCCTCTGGCAACACTTTCTTCAACTCCGCCATACTAAAAAAAATCAAATAATCAAATAACACCCAATTTGACAGAATTTGAGTTGTAAATTGAGTACTTGACAATCTTGATAATAATAGCTTCAAAAGCTACACTTTTACATGCGCTAGGCACCTTTCCATCAATGTTCAATTCTTAGTACCTAGCATCAACTCTTAGCTTGACAGGATCATGTAACGGTGAGCTTCCCAATAGTTCCAGAAACTGAACCAATGTGATATATTTGGTAGAGCAGATTGTACTGATATTATTCATCAGCCCAAACGTACAATACACTCAGTTCTACAGGTCATCCATTGTTGAAAATGATCCTACTTTCCATTCTCAAACCTTTTCAGGATCAAGAAGCACGAGTTTCATTAACGTCAAATTACGAAGTTGTAATTTTCCATTTATCTATCTTCCCTCTATAAGTCAAACACCTAAAATTCCGCTCTTTTTAAGATTCTTACTAATACAACCTATTCCTTCTCTCAAACCCCACAATTTGTAACTCATCCTAACATTTTTTTAAATGCCATAGCATTCTTGAATGCTTCCCAACTTGAAGCAAAATGCTATCTTGCAACGTATGTATTCAAGTATGCAACTCACAAGGTTCGATAACTCCACCTTCGCAGTTGTCCGAATTTAACATAAACTTCGTCGAATTCACAGATACAATATAGTTTGAGATATTACTCTACGGTATCACGTGTTCCAAATACAATTCGAAGTCCCATATGATTCATTCAAATTTCAAACATGTATTATCAATCAAAGCAAAAACACTCCAAAAAAGTATAACATTATCAAAAAAGCTGATAATTTTACCTGAAGTTGAAATAAGTGTTAACATCTTGCTCAGTGACGGAAGAGAGAGAAGTAGCTGAGGTGAAGAGAGGGCGACCACCCGGGCCAACATCAAGGGCCGGATTCTTTTCGTCGTTGGCCAGCTGGCGGCGACGGACTTCGGCCTCTTCTTTGGCGGACAATATCGAGGCGGCTACAACTGGAGCTTCATCTTTGGGCTTGTTCTTGGGGTCGAATTTAGATCTCACTGTAGGCTTGGATTTAGGGGGTTTTTGTTGTTTGGTCGAGAAGAATAAACGCTGGGAAGCGGCGGCGGAGATCTGATTGGGTGATTTAGCGGCGGCGGAAGCTCGAAGTAGTGACCGGATCAGCATTTTATTTCTCCGTTGTGTTTCTGTGTTCCTCTTTTCTTCTCAGGGGTTTTGGGTTTTTCAAGCTTCTTTTATTCTTTTCTTTTCTTTTGGGTTTTGGGAGGATTCAACGAGTCGGGCCGGTCTGATCCGAAATTTATACAATATGCTTCGTTATAACTTATAAGATGAGTTGGGCCGGTCGATTTGTTACTGGTAGAATATTTTTTTGCTCGGTTTCAAGTTGAAGTTGTTGAACATCAAAGTTTTGAACTTGAACCAAAATGAGTTGTAATCCCACGATATATCCAGTAAATAGTTTTCCACTTTTCCGCAAGAATTTGAATATATATAAGCGCGAAAGAGTACAATATCAAAGGGGCATACCCCAGTAGATTGTACAAATAGTTTTCCACTTTTATTTTTGGTAGTTCAATACAAAGTTTCTCATTTTCATTTTTGGACATGTGATCCCAAATCTCCACCCACACATTTAATTACAACACATTTAAAAGTAATTTAACCACCTCCACTTGCAATATAATACTCAAAAAGTATTTTATCCTTATTTTGTTGACAAAAATAAGAGTGAGAAGTTTATTCATGGACAGAGGGAGTAGGTGTTTTGTATTAGCAACTTCTTTTGTATTGTACGTGATGGCTAGTAGAATACGATTATTAAGGTCCTGATCAGTTTACATGATAAGAGATATTACACTTCAAAATTGTATATGTAATTGAGTAATCGCTTCTGATCAATTTTTGATTGAAGTTAATTAAGGTGGTTTTCGAGTAAAAGGAAGTGATATTTACTTTGTATTTATGTTAAAACATTCAATGACGGCATGAGTTCAAGAGTTTATTTGGTGCATAATCAAGCAATGGTGTGGTTTGGAACGTATTTAAAGAGAAAATATCGATATCTAAAATCAATTTATTTAAGATGGCTTATTTTTTCTATTAAACAATCAAGGTTGTCGAAGGAGTTCTCCACAATATGATCAACACGAAGGCAAACGCCTCCGGAACTGCTGAAACTTTGGCAATGATACCTATGACAACTTAGAAGTGCAAGAGCCAAGAAGTTATCTTCAAGTTTCACTAGTTCCCCATGAATAAAGCATAGGACCAGTTGATACTTACTACGTATCTCAATAGCTTCCCATTTTATTTTGTTGACTTTTTTCTTGCTCGTAAATCATTTCAGAGTAGAAGTCGTGCGTGTACTAGTCGGTATGGAGTCTACTGTTGCAAATGGACAGTTCTTACTTCCAGAAGACACATCTCACAAGTCTAGGGTAAAATGCATAAATGTGCCTTATGTTCTTTGAAATATGCACGAATGTACATCATGTTTCT
>JAYMSL010001058.1:0-18957 GCA_036897195.1 Plantago coronopus
TAGTGTCTTAAAAGATGTCGCACAAAAGTGTCTTAGAGGATCGCGATTGAGATCCATTATAGATCTAGTAGCTCACATAAAAACCTACCAAAGTAATATATATTCTCAGATACAGAGATGCCACATATTGGTTTATACATCAAATGCAGGATATATATTTCCTGATTCGACTTGTGTGTACGATAGGACTCGATCTTTACATGTTTTTCGTGTTACTTGGCGAGTCAATTGTACACACCATTACCAATGCCTAAACTTGTACATATCATATCAGTATTGTCAGGGATCGTCCTTTATTTCACAAGACAGGGGCCTGGAATAACATCATTTTCTTCGCCGTGAGCATCAGAACAGTAAGCAGTTACTTCATCTCCATTCTTGTATGCTCTCAATCTAACCGTCTCCATTGTTATACCAGAACACGGGTGTGATCTACTGCAGTTAAGATTAACGGCGATATCTGTGCTTGATGTCCCTGATAGTCCCCTGTACATCACATTGCTTATCTGCACTCCGGTTTCCTTCACCAAATATACCAAAAACTCAGTACATTGTCATCAATTTAGGACGTATAAAGAGACGAGCATTTAATTTGTGTCGTACCTTTTCTGCGCATGCGTTCCTGACATCACAATAGTTCTGATCAATGATAACGGGATTCTGGACATTGTCAAACATGAGATTCTCAAACAGGACATCTCGGACATATCCTTCTCCCTCCTTCGTGTAGGTAACGTATATGGAAATCAGTATGAATAAGTCAGTGCGATTAAAGAGTGTATAAGGTGTATCATTGCATCGAATTGTTCAAGAACTTCTTGTGAGTTAGAACAGGACAGATGATATATTGTACCTGCCATGTTTTGATCCGAGCACCATTGGTGGTTCCTGTGAAGGAGGAATCAGTCACACGAATCCTCTCTACTTGGACATAGCTTCCCCCTCTTCCTAAGCTTCCGATGCTATATCATGATTAATAAAACATCAGATCACAATCTTCTTCTCTAGCATTGTTCAAGAATAGTTAAATGAAAGTTTATAATGTAATGAACATGAGTTATTTACCTGATGCCATGACCAGGTCCACATTGTACATTGCTTACTTGGATGTCGTAAATGTGATCACCAATTGAGACACAATCATCGCCTAACATCACACCACCAAATCGAAAGGTTAGTTGATAGTGAAACTTAATTACAAAAATCAGTTATGATTTATGAAGAACTGTTTTCAATTAAGAGGTGTAACTCTGGAATTAGGAAAACACTGCTTACCACAAGCGATAATAGAATTGGTGACGATCACTTGGGTAGATGCATGAATGTGAATGCCATCCGTGTTAGGGCTGTCTCCAGGGGAATCAATTCGGACGTTGTCAATGTGAACATTAGTACATCCCTTTACTAATATATGTGTTTGGGCACTATTTAAGAACACTAGGTTGCTGATGCTGGTCCCGTTGCAAGAGAGGAACTTCATAGCCTATTGAAAAACGAGCTTATGCACATCAGTCGGTGACCATTCGATAGCAAACATTTAATCAAAAGGAAAGCAGAAGTACTTACAGTTGGAGCCAGTTTTGTGCATTTTTCCTGTAATCATTTCATCAAAAGGAAAACAGAATCATGAAGTGTACTTTTCACTATAAAAACTCAAAGATAGTTGATCCAGAACTTACTAGCTTCGGATGGTAACGACATGATTGATCCCACCAGGATTTTCCCTGTCCATCAATGGTGCCAAGGCCATCAACTACAAGCCCATCCACATTTTTGAATTCAAGCCATTGCCCTGCATCCTTCCCGTCCCAGAAACTAGCTGATTCTGGAGCTACAATAGTTCCTGAAATCTACGAGAAATTACAATGTTCGGTATAAGTACTTATCAGTTTGACTTCCTCATTCTAAACAGTTATGGAACATACCATGAAATTTATGTCTGGAGAACGGCATGGGCCAGAAAACATGACGGAGTTTAATAAAAATGTCTGGTTTGGTGGGACGACCACTCTTGGATGTTCTGTGCATTCGTTACATGCAGCATTCCAAGCATCAAGAAATGCCTAAATTCACCATAGTATTTCACAAACATGGTTAAATACCCAAAGAAAAGGAGCATTATTGATTGACTCAACAAGTGTGAAAGACAATGTTGTGTATGGTGTTTTTACCTGTGAACTTTCTGTACGACCATCACCTACGGCACCATAATCCAAGACATTGTGATCGCCTACTGTTTCGCGGACCAAATTGAGAGAAGCTAATGTGAAAATGAGAAACAATACCCCAAACATTTCCTGGTGAAGATGTAAACCGGATCAAGAATGTGTAGAACCACAAGAATGAAATAATAAAATCAAGAAACTAAACTACAGAAAAACAAAGAAACTGCTAAAATACTAGTTTGACACAATGGATGTTCTGTTGCACTTAACTGCAAACTGCAAACATATATATAGGGGGAGACTTCAAAAGACATTTACAGAATATTAACAAGTTTACAGTTGGAGAAGCTAAAAAGTATGTATGAAAGTGGCAAAAAGTGAATAATCTTAGACTTGTACTTAAAGAATAGGCAATCCAGTAAACCAGAAAGATAATGTTAATATTTGTGTTGCAAATCTTGGCTTCCAGATTTTGTTGAACATGGACATCAACTTGGTGAAAGTGGAAAGGGTTATGCTCAAAACTCCAAACACTAAAAAGTTGTATCTTCTACTCTTTGTTGTCTCAGACCAAGTTGTAAACTAGTCTTGTGCTCAAAGTCATCATCATCTTTGCTTCTTTTTTGTGCTGGTAAACAGATTTCAAATGTCTAAAGAAACATTCATTATTCTATTCCACTCTCTCAGATTACTTTTGCCTTGTTGATTTATTGATTCACTACCTAAATAAAGAATTGTATGATAGAACAAGAAATGAATTCATGGATCATAATCTTGTCTTTAGATTAGATTCAAGTCATTCACTTGTACTCTTCAAATTGAACTCCAAAAGGGTTGTTTTTGAAGTAATCAAGACAAACACTTTCAAGTTTATATAGTACTGTAGTAGTAAGTATGTAGTATTTTCTAACTCAATTCACCGAAACAATTACTTAAATAAAGGTTATATCCTTTATAACAATTCGTCACGCGTAAAAAAAATTTACTAGAACTTCGTTAATTTAATAATCCTTATTTTCTTAATAATTTTAAGATGGGTGACCCACTAAAACTTCGTTAATTTAATAATCCTTATTTTCTTAGTTGTTTTAAGATGGGTGATCCACGGGAAAGTTTTTACGGTACACACCGAATAATGATAAAGTACGCAGATTAGGATAATTGTTCGTTTGTGAGGCCATCATATTAACCGGTGAGCAACTCTAAATTAACCGTGCCGGCTCAAAGGGTCGGGATCTTGGCCACGGGTTCGGATTTTTCCCAGGAAAACTTGAAAAATTTACAACTTTTATTTATTTATTACTTTGCTGCACTTTATTGTTAGTAGTTTACAGTTAACACTCTCCTCAGGCACACTTCACTCTGCAAATCAATATCTCATGTGTAGGTCTGAGTAGGAGAAGATCTAGCAAGCAAGATCCAAAATTGATTTCAATGGCGAACGCCTGGAGAAGAAACACCCAGACCCAGAAATTCCTCACACCCAAAAACCTGCTCCTCTTCGTCTCCACTTCTCTTCTCCTCCTCACTTTCCTCTACCTCTCAACCCAAACCCCCATTAAATCACCACCCAAAACCCCCAATACCAACCATAATCAGATCACCGCCAATACCAAAAGACCCCTAAAGCAATTCGATTGCTACTCTTCTCCACAAGCTCACCCCATTTTCGCCAACACCGTCGAGGGTCTCAAATACCCCTTCATCTACTCCCTCTCCGATTACGGCATCTTGCCCGATAAGCCCCACAAGAACATTAATCGCACGCTCAAAGGGAAGCCGTTCAGGCGACCGGACATATCTGCTACGGTGCAGGAGTTGCTGGAGAAGGAGAAGCGCAAAGATGGGATTTTTGTGGATGTTGGGGCTAATGTTGGAATGGCGAGCTTTGCAGCTGCTGTGATGGGGTTTAAGGTGCTCGCATTCGAGCCGGTTTTCGAGAACTTGCAGAGGATTTGTGAGGGGATTTACTTTAATAGAGTTGGGGAGCTGGTGGAGGTGTTTGAGGCAGCTGCTTCTGATCACTCTGGCAATATAACATTTCATAAGGTATTTTTTTGTCTTCTTTCATATGATTTATGTACATTTTCGATTGGCTGTTGATTAAGTCTTCATTGGTTTTGAAGTGAATAGTTGGATTTTATCAGTTGGAGTATAATTGATTGTTCTTCATGGTTTGATAATTGTGTAGGATACTAGACTATGGGGGTTTTAGAATAAATTTGTTATAAGGGTGTCCGAGTGGTAATGAAGCTGGAGTAGTACGAGGTCGGGTGTTCGAACCTGGCGGGTATAAAGTGGTTTAGATTGGACTTATAAGGTTGGTAGGGGTGTATTGGAGTTATAAGTTGGTATAGGAGTAAAGGTAGGAGTAGGGCGTTTAACAAAAAGAAGAAGAATAAATTAGTAAGAACTTTGATGCTTTGCAGTTTTCTGCTATGTTTTAGGTGGTGATTAGATTCCTCTGTGTTTGTTTGAAGGTGCTAAGTTTCAAGCTCCATTTTACTGAGATTATATGATGTCTCCTGCTACATAAATAGGATTTATTGAGTGAGGCTCCTAAAGATCATCAGTGAAATAGATTTTAATCTGATGAGATTTGTTAGGTTTCTGATTCTCATGGTGATACATCAATGGATTGAGGGTATTGTATTGTATACATAGTGTATCAAATTTGTTTGACTACTTTCTTGATGATACTTCAATGAAGTGAGTTTCTCTATCTAGTATATATGCGTTCCTGCAATCTGTTTAGTCTATTGTTTTCCAGGAGGAGATGTTTAGAATCTAACTTTATATGTGACTAGTTGGTAGAAGAAAGAAAAAGTAGCATCTTGATATATTTAGTTCTCCACAGGGCATTTTCACTCTGGTGAGACCGGTGACTATTGGGTAGTTGACTAGTTGTTGATATGCTTATCGTTTTATCATCCATTTACATTATCCAACTTGTCAGTTTCTGGATATCATGCAATTCATTTAGCTGGGTTAATTAACTAGGCTATCAGCTGTTGTTACAACATATTTTTTTTTCTCTCTTTATTGTATGGTGATGAACTCTTTAGTCTTCACCTCTGTGGTAATTATTCTAATCTTGTTTGCACGATTAGGTTGTTGGTCGCCTTGATAATAGTGCAATCTCAGCAACTGGTGCTAAGATGGCTTTTAAATCGAATAAAGAGATCGCGATCCAAGTGAAGACCATACCTCTAGATGAAGTAATACAAGATTCTGACCGTGTGGTTCTTTTTAAAATAGATGTTCAAGGTTGGGAACATCATGTATTAAAAGGAGCGTCAAAATTACTATCAAGAAAGAAGGGGGAAGCACCATACCTAATATATGAGGAAGATGAGCGTCTATTACAAGCAAGCAACAGCAGTGCCAAAGAGATTAGGGAATTCCTTCACAGCGTGGGATACAACCAGTGCACACAGCATGGAACAGACGCACACTGCATCAAAACAGATTGAGAATGTCATTTTTCACTAACACTGACGGAAATTGAACAAGTGCATTGGATTCTTTGTATTCTTTGGAGTGGTGGTGGGAGGTCGAGCAACTCACATGATGGAATGGATGGGAAAGGAATTTGTATTACCTCTTGTTTCGTGGTATTACAGAGTAGATGAATGTGCTTCTGGCTCCCAAGCTATCTGAGAATGCTATGCTACTAACTTCAGGTCCTCTTATATAGGCACCGTTCTCCTTGCTTGTATTCTGAGGATCAACAACGTAAAGGTGGCACTCGTAAGCACTTGACATTTGATACGATTTCTTTGTGAGAAAGTCTGAATTTGCTTGTCCTACACTGTTTACTAATGTATAATAGAATAATCAGATCATTTAGCCTTACTTCCGTCCTGCCATTGGTCATCTTACTTGCAGTATTAGTTCGATGCTACTTATCTTTCATGGTTTCAGCCTTTCACCGATAAGTTATTGAAATTGATTCGTTCCTTGGTCTTTATTGAATGCAGATGACTTAGTGAACAAATATGCAGTATCTTTATTTCAAGGTCAATAGATATAATCTTATCGGGCGAAATAGATTCTCCTAAATGCAGTGCTGTGATGTCACCTTGATTTCTTGTTGTGTTTTCATTTTGCTGTAACTTTATATGGAAATGAGGATGCATTGCTGCCGTATTGTTAAGAACTATTTGCCTCTTGCTTCAGACTTCTATATCAAATACAGATTGGTAAAGGGGAGCAGCATTTACTGTCCTTACTCCTTACCAGAAAAGGCCTTGTTTTAATTACAGGTCTTGACTTTACACAAACTTTGGGGAATACTGAATTACACTCTTTGCTTTTTAGAAGAAAATTCTTGCCCAAGGGACATCGTTCTGAGGCTCAATGTACACAAGGCTATCGGGTTTTATGCCTACCGAGTAACAAGGGACAGACGGCATTGAATCATGTATGTTAAATGCTTTCTCCTTAATACAAAAGTTGTTATTCATACATCACATGTATCATTTGAAACCATTCTGTGAACCAAGTAACCTCAATTCTCCAAGGAACACTTTCCAGCTGCAAGAACGAATCGTGATGTTTGAACAGTTTAACTACCTTACAGGTGGGTAGAAAACACGAATCACGATTTAACAATCATTGAATTAACAAACACGACTAAAATCTATCAGGATTATTGCTAAAATTTAACAAACATGACTAGAATTTATCTGGATAAATGCTAGGGGAGGTATAAAGTGTACTATGAATGTACATACAGAGAATATTTGCTGCACCATATCTCAGTATACAGAGAATAGAAGTTAAACAAACATAGATGATGCAATCTGCAAGCTTACGTTCTTGTATTGAGCAGCCTGAAACCGGAACTACTTCCCTGTAAAAACGTTGAAAAACATGGCCATCAATGAAAGAAAGAGAAAGAAACACTGAGATAGCATTCTGTGAGAGTACTCATTTCTTCTGTGCTTCATGTAAACTTAAACAAGAGCAGGAGTGCTATGAAACAGGGATAAAACAATTCAAGAGTTTCAGTGAACATTTAAAGCACAACTGCAGAACTACATACCTCAGACAGGTATACTTTAACTTGCTCAGAACTTGAGTTGTTCATCTTAAACTTGGGGTTTTTATCTATTTGGGTCCACTAGTTTTAGTAGCACCACATCTTTCCAGCATAACATCATACAGTTGCTTGCCGTTCTGTATAAATACCACGAGAAAGCAGATAAACTGAATTCAGTCAACAAATTCTCAAACTTAAGTCTTGTGAGCCAAATAAAGACAACTCTCTAGTTTCAATGCTGCTGGTTGATAACTCACAAAGATGACAGGGAAAAAGTGGATTTGTCCTTCAGGTTTTGTTTGTGTCTCCTTGAAATAAACTAAGATTGGGAACTTAGGCCACCACAGCTCCCAATTGACAAATGTTGAGAATCTGGGATGGTTTATAAAATAGTTCAACATTTTGCATGATTCAATTATCATATAACTTGTAAGTAAGGAAGTTAATGAAGCTTGGCCTTACTTCCACTGGTTTTTGCCACCCACAAAAGCGTTTTCACCTGATTCTTGAAGTTCATCTCCAACTTTCACTGCCTGTAATTAGCATTTCTAGAAAAATAAATCTACGCGATGCCATATTCTATTGTAAAAGCCAGCCCAAGCAAGCAAGAGTTTATCAATCCATCTTTCTTGTGTACTTTTCACAAGTGCAGCTAGCCTCAATATGATGCTAGCACAAATTCAAATTTAAGTTCATTTGAGTTCTCAAGTAGAACAGAAAGGGATGAGTAAACGAACCAGGGATTGATCATCGAAGACAAATCTTACTCTAGTAGTCTGCAACAAAAGATAACGGATAGACCTAGTTATTTTGATCAGTATATGTTCGAAAAATCATCCTAACATAACCACAGTAGTAGTCAGTATGGAGTATTGAATATTCAGCTATAATGTGTTCTAACTTCTAAACTAGTTCACCTTAGTAGAAACTAGAAACCTCATTGTTACCTGGACTAAGAGGAGTAATCCGAGAAGACCAATAGGCACAGCTGCAGCTATATTTTCTGTATAAGCAAAAGCCCCAGCTGCTCCTGCTCATGACAACATTAACAACAATCTGAGAACTCTACTCTACATCATGAAGTACACCTCTAAACCATATAGCCTAAATGTGTGTTACTTGATACATTGACATACGAAAGCCTAAAAATTCACTATGGGGCGAAGAACGTATATATTAAAATTAGTGAATGATTGATATAAACAAGGATCACTTGACTTGTTAACGTCGTTATCTACCTAGAAGGACAACTGGGATACGATAATCAGGGTCCGGGATTATGGTCTCTTTCTTAACTTTCTGTTTCTGAGCTCCCCACCCTAGCTGCAAAATATAGTATACAACTCTCATATACCTTTTAGCAGAAGAATTCATAGATAGCAATCAATGCCATTTTAACTCTCATGTATATTAGAGGGATAGAAATGTGAACCAATGAAGAAATCTTGGTACGGCTTCTTGGTGCATTTCTTGCCAAAAAGGAATGATTTTTCTTGTACAACAGCTTATCCCCACAAAATGAACTCGGCATATTCCTTCTGAGTAAGCCCACTTTATCATAATCTGTTCAAGTTCACAAAAAAGAATCACTTTCCAATAAAACCAATGCTGCATAAAAATCAGAACTTTGAATTTAATCAAATGGTGCCCCTGTTTGAAAACTATGCGAAATTTGAGATAATGGAGATGCTGTAATGACATGAAATTGAGAATTGGGGTGGAAATAGGCCTACTGTGTGATGAAACAAAGCGAGACGAAGCACATACTACAGCACTTTCCATCTTCTCTGTTTAAAGACAGAGAACTCTGTTTCACTGATCTGTAAGCTCTGTAGTTTTTTGCTTCAAACTTTTCAAGAAGATGATGAATTGGTGATGGTGTCAACGTGGATGTAAATGAGAGGTGGAACTAGCAGCGACATCGTGGAGCTGGCTTTGGCCTCCATTCTGACCCGAGTGTTCAATGACTGTTTTGTCCATGGGTCCAAGGGAGAACAGCGTGGGTTAAATTGGAAATTTCTTCTTTTGAGAAAGAACAGAGTGAATTAAAGTTCAAAAGCATCAAAAGATTTTGATACTTGTGAAAATATCTATGTTGGGAGGGCAATTAGGTAATTAGATTTGAGTAAGTTGTAAGATGAAATTGAAGAAGCCTTATCTTATTCCCAATCAATATCTTAGCCAGTCCCTGAAATTGAACTCTTTATAGTCTCTACTTTTACTTCACAGTTCTCACTCACCTTCTTCTGCAGCAGGAGAGAAACAGAGGAA
Organism: Plantago coronopus; assembly: GCA_036897195.1. Classification (NCBI taxonomy): domain Eukaryota; kingdom Viridiplantae; phylum Streptophyta; class Magnoliopsida; order Lamiales; family Plantaginaceae; genus Plantago; species Plantago coronopus. The sequence goes on from JAYMSL010001058.1 coordinate 9,481, forward strand.
AAATATTCCATAAATGGCCAATTCTGTTTGTTTCTCACCGCTCATTTCAGCTAAACCCATTGACAACAAACCCGGTAAGCTTTTCTTCTCTCTTGTAATGTACGCATGTTAGTTTGTTTTCCTGTCTGCAAAGCTTGTTCCTTTATGTATGTCAATTGTGGGAAATGTGTTTTTTTTATTCTGTGTGTGTATTTCATACTATGCTTTCTTAATATGTGTTGTGTAACTTTCAAAGATGGGATTTAACTCAGCAAATATGATTTTGTTCTGTATGTTTTGATTCTTCTCTCTTATATAGGACTTATCAGTCGCAACTTTACGAGTAGTAGGAGCTCGAATTTGTCTGTTGATATCTGTGGGAGCTCTCGAAACGTTGCGTTTGAAGCTTTAAAGGTTAAGGTAAGTGTGAATCTTAGTTGTTGAACTTGTGTGCTTTACTAGAGTTTAGTAGAGGAAATGGACTCATGTTGATTTCATAGCAAGCTTTTTGTATGGCCAAATGGTGCATTTCTACAATGCCATCCTAGTGTGTCCTCCTTAGCATGTGCTCACTATTTTCTGTTGTTTGTCATGTGGTCTTATGTTTTGCAGGCTACCGGCAAAGCACCGGCTGCTAAGGTAAACAGCATTCTCTGTCACGATTGCGAGGGAGAAGGTGAGTGAAGCGTTTTTCCTTTCAATGGCTGCTTCATGTATTCTGAAACTATTATGCACAGCCGGAACTATCTTCCTGATGACAACGTGTTTATGGAACATGCTTTCCAGTTTCATCTAATTGAATGAATTCAATGCATAAAACTACATGCAGTAGAAATAGGTTTCCTTTTAGGCCAATGTATGTTAGTAATCTTGAATTTCGCTGAATTTGGATGCTTCAATGTTGTTGGTATCTTTGAACTGGTCAATAACTAGATACAATCTTTTTTTACTATATGGTGCAGAAGTTAGTAATGAGGTTCTGTCTCTATTATTCATATGTTTTAAAAGAATGAGCTACATTTGCAGAATTCAGAGGAATTTCCTGAACGAATGGTGAAGGGTCTTTTGCTTATGTAACATGTTATTAGATCCCTTCTCTAATCAATTCTACACCATGTACTTGTGTTTGACGCTTCATCTGCGGATTACTTTACTTGAATGCTGCATTGCGTACCCTTGTAATTATATTAACTGCTTTCCAGTAGCATGTATTGGTTCTTGTGGTCAGTCATTCAACATCTATAGAAAGTTTGAGTATCTTTGTTATTTAATAGTCCAAGTTCCAAACTTGTATCTTTGAATCAGATACTATTCAAAATGCAAATTGAGTTTAGTGTTTGTAGTGGATGTATTGCGGGTGTGTTTCTTTTGCTACCAATACTTCCTGAATGGTATTTATCAAGATCCATCATATCTGCAAATGAACTCATTCTAAGTGTCTTTCTTTTGGCATTCGTTAGGTTGCAAGAAATGTTCCCAGTGCACAGGTACGGGAGTCAATGCTGTGGATCACTTTAATGGACAGTTCAAAGCTGGTTCAATGTGCTGGCTTTGCAGGCAAGTGATTCATTTTTCTCTGATGCTTCAAGCATGCTTGCTAAAGTAACTTGATAAAAGTATAATTCTATAATCTTGCAATTGACATCATGATATGGACTAAACTATGTATTGCATCATGTTTACAAGATTATGCTTGTTTTGCATTTTTCATCTCAAGTACAGAATGCTTGTTTGAATTACTGTTAGCCATCATCGTGTTTACTAACTAGCTAATTCAATTCCTCAGGGGTAAGAAGCAGATCCTTTGTGGCAACTGCAATGGTGCTGGTTTTCTTGGCGGTTTCATGAGCACACATGACGAGTAACATGTGAATGTTCAAAGCTTCTACCGACAGGCATCAAGTACGCTTAAATACTGTTGTTTGTATCAATTTTGTTGACAACCATAGACGAACATAAATGTGGTTGGACATCTGTTGTTCGCCGCCAGAATATATTACAAGCATTTTGGGTATGTTGATATAGCTGTTCCAATATTATGTAATAGTGAACTGGATATTCGTTGACATAATGTTTACAATCTGGGCTTCGATTGTCAGTAACTAATACAAAAAACAATATATTCTACCGTGCATAAAAGTAGGATGGAGAGTTGGAAATGCCAAGGCAAGAATTGATCGAAAACCACCTTTTATCCTGTAGAAAAGTATCGATTACGAATGCGATAGCATTAAGATCCGGCCCAGTGATTTTTACTTGCTCTGGTTTCCAACCATCTAGTCCATCCCTCATTATCTGTAGAAAACAAATAACATCCAGGTATGGCCCCCATAATTCGAAAACATGGCTAGAGCATCTCTCGAATGTCCTTGTAAGTGGATCGTCTATTCTTGGTTGATAGATCTGCCAATTATAATTTCTTAAACTTCAGACTAGATTTCATCTCAACAGAAACACACTTTAGTAACTTAAAAACACTTCAGTTACCTCATTCCCATAAGCATCTCCGAAAGCAAGTCCGATTTTATCTGTTGTATTAGGGACAGAAGAGCAGCTTGTTTTGATTGTCACTGTGTATGAGTAGCTCCATGTAGTCTGAAATTGATCATAACTTCATAAGTTATACCCAGAAATGGGAAAAATAGTTCTGCGGAGTAGTAATCCTAAGTAGCTTACCTGGTTAGAGCGAATCGTGATGGGTGACTGGTGAACATGAGCAGATGCTGTGAAGAAAAAAGCAAAGAAGTGCAGTAGCAGCCACAAGGGACTCAACATTTTCGTCAACACAATGATCACTACAGAGTTAGATTAACACCAATAGAAATAGCATCACAGAGTGGGAGTGGACTGACTTTTCATATATCTAACCTTATAATTATTTTAGTCATTTTACATAATTATCAGTTAGCACTATGGTTCCTCTGGTTGTCCTAGTTTATAACTCATTTGTTGTCTCATTAGCTTTATGAAGTCATACCACTACCTACTCGTACGTGTCAATCGTATTTTCCTCTAATATACGCCAATGAACACAAAATCGGTCATATACGTATGCAAGTTGTGAAAATAACATAGAGATTCGTCTTTTGACAGTTTTTATAAACCAGCAATTGTAGCTTACTTTGAAGTTGATTAGTAGTAACACTTTGTTTTTGGTAAACACTCATTGTCAGGTTAGAGTATAGTAAAACAAGCAATAGTAAGTTTCGAAAATCAGGTGGAAACAGACTATGAGGTTAGACTTCTTGAGTCCTGACTAGAAAGACTTGCCTTTGCTTTGGGCCTACTTTTTACAGATTGCATCAATCAGTTGTTAGAGTCAAACATGATACAGTGAGAAGTTATAATTGCCAAAAATCAGAAGTTAGCTGAAGATAATGATCCAACAAAGTGATAACTGATAAGATCTGAAAGAGACCAATGTCTAACAAGCTGCTAAAGAAACATAATAGTTCTAAATATTATCAGACAGAGACATTGATGTTATATTTCTTATTGCTAAAGTACATACCAAGACAAACTGAACATTGAAAAGAAGAAAAAAAGTGCATTATTTCTTCATAACAGGGATGCTCTGTTCATGCCAGAAGAAGTTATCAGGATCAACCTTAGTTTTGATCTGAACAAGCCTGTCAAAGTTGCTTTTGAAATACTTGGCACCCCATTTGGTTGAACCAATGCTAGTCTTGTTGCTCATCCCCAAGTCCACATCCCTGTAGTTGACATAAGCCTCTCTTGGAGACTTTGATGCATAAGGAGCCATGTAATCGTACAGTTTCCTCATCCACAGAACATGTTTCCTCACAGATTCCTTCTCAGTGAACCATGATGTCACATATTGTGCCATAAAAATGACACCTTTTCTATGTGGAAACGCAGTTGCCGATTCTGGAATCCGGCCCATCTTCCCGCCGAAAGGGTTCCATATCAAGAGAGGCTGGTCCTCTTGGTAAAGCGTCTGCCATAGGCCTTCGAGTGCACTTTCAGAAACCGGTTCTCTGAAAAAATCAGATTTTGCCTTGAAGTAGTTCAGGAAAGCTGGCTTGGCCTGGAGGAGAAAGGCTGGTGGCGTCTTACTCGGAAAGCTACCGATGTACACGACTGACTCAATCCAGCTCATTTCTATGCAATCTGCTTTTGTCAAGTTCAATTCAGGGAATCCTGTTTTCATTGTTTGCAAAAGCCTTGTAGCCCTGCCAAGATAAAGTGCATTGTATGAAGTTACCACTGTCTTCTTGCCTGTTTTCGTGTCCTTTGCTGTATTTATCAGAACCCTGATGAACAGATTCTCATCAAGCTTATCTGCAACTTGCTGCCACCTGTACAGCAACTTTGTTCCACCTTGTTCCAACGTTCTTGGAGCAGTGAAAACAGTAACGATTGGTGGAACTTTCACAAGTTTCACTTTCCATGCTAGTATGATACCAAAACTGCCTCCTCCTCCACCTCTAATAGCCCAAAACAAGTCCTCTCCCATGGCTTTCCTATCAAGAATAGTGCCATTCGCATTGACTATTCTCGCATCAACCACGTTATCGACTCCAAGGCCATATTTCCTCATCATAGGACCATACGCACCGCCTGTTATATGCCCTCCGATACCTAAACTCGTACACAGCCCAGCAGGAAAGCCAAGAGTCTTGCTTTGTTGCGAAATTCTGTAATAAAGCTCGCCTGTTGTTGCACCGGCCTGCACCCAAGCAGTGTTGTCTTTAACATTGACTTTGACAGAACGAAGCTTCGAAAAATCGAGTAGAATGAACGGCGGAGCCATTCTGAGCTCAGAAGTGTAGGAAATGCCTTCATAGTCATGGCCACCACTCCTTAACCTGAGCTGGATGCCGAGCTTCTTAGCGCAGGTAACGGCTCCTTGAACTTGGGATTCGGAGACGGGTGTGAAGATGAGTAAAGGCTTTGGCATAGAAGGCAGTAGGCATCTCAAGTTCTGTGCAGTGGATTGTAGAACAGGCTTGTATGATGCATCTCTGGCAGTTAAAAGGGAAGAGGAGTTAAAAGGGACAAGTCTATCAGAATGGATTGTAACACATTTGGGAAATGCTTGTTGGATTCCATATGTTTGTGCTTTTGAAACTGTTAACATGATGATGATTATGAGTGATGTGAGGAATAGCTGAGGAGTGTAAGGCTCCATTTTTGGGGTTCTGCTGGTTTTCTCTGTTACAAGAAGCTGAGAGCATTGTGTATTTATAGAATGGTTCGGATACTCTCATATACCCTATGATGAAGGACTGGTGGTGTAGTTTTAATGTTTTATACGATAATGTTTTAAACTTTTGTCGGGATGTTTTACATCTTTTTTCTCATATTTATATGTAAAAGCTGACTTTCATAATATTAACTCAACGATTTAATATTATGCAAATAAATATGAATATCAGCTATTTATAAAGTACAAAGTATATATTATATTGTGATATATAATTCAAAATACATATGTTAATATAAATAAAGTTATCTTTTTTGCTATAACATATCTCGTGTCATTATGAAATACTACCATTTTTCTTATTAAATACTCAAACCATGTCTAAATACACTTCAACACGTATTTAAGACATTGTTCAAGGTGACTAAAAAATACTATTTTTTATTCTTACGTTATAGGGAAAATGGAACTATTGCTCAAGAAGTTTACATTTATAAAACCTTTTTAATAGTAAAAAAGTGTACTTCCCTTCTGTATAATTGGAATATAAGGTTTGAAAAAATAAATTCCATACTTTTCATTGATGTGGCAAGTAGCATCATTACTCAAATCTTCCTGGAATCTCATTAGATATCTGACTTTTGCAAGTGACAATATTTGTAAGTGACAAAGAGATAATAATAGTATTAGAAACGGCAATCAAGCCAAATTATTGGAAAAACCAATTTTTTTTCTATAGTATATGAAAGAAAATATCTACAATTTCCCTTGTTGTAAATATAATGTCCGTGTGTTCTCCATATATAGTGTCCGGCCGGTATGTTTTTTTAAAAAAATTAGATCAGGTTTTTTTTTTAAATATGACGAAATTTTGTGTTAAACTTTTTATGATATAGACCTATTCTATTTTTCGGTTAAAATGACTTATAAGTGTTTTATACTGTTTTTTCACGTATAAATTAAAAAAAGTTCACCATAAGTCCTTACTTCACCGCTTCAAAAATAAAAGTAATACTACCTCTTTAGTTAAAGCTAAGTTGAAGTTAAATATATTAGAAAGATTCGCATAACATAAGATGAATTTATTTAATCTACAATACTAATATTTTGGTTATTAGTGAGTGTCGAGCTTACGTCCCTGTGGCGCAATACTTAGATCATGTTTAAACAAGTGGGGTTGGGTTATTATTGTTATTATTTCTGTGTCCAAATCGCGACAAACGAGATTGGTTCATGATATTTCTACTATGGACACTCAAAGCTATTGGGTTGTGGATCATTAGATTTTGTTTAACGTCTCAAATGGCTCAGTGTTTTCGAACGTGATACTTGGGTTATACTTACACTGTTACACATGAAGTAGTGGATTTTAGAACCAAAGTTTACGTTCAAATAATGAACTTAAAACATTGAAATACTATAAGATGTTTGTAATAAATCATTTACATTTTATTAAATGATATAAATGTCAATTAATTTAAACAGTTTTTTTCCCGTAGATAAATTAAAATTTCAAAATCATGAACCGTCCCAAATAATATAAAAATATTTGAAAAAAAGGAGATGATGTGAGAAGTGCTAGTAGCAGTATAGAAGTATAACTATTGATATAAGTCATGCTCTAATATGAAGGTCACATTTGTATTTAATTTTGTGCTATTTACTTTAAAAGTCGAATTATTAGAAAATCATTAATAGGTATTTTAATTTTATTGATTATGTGTTTTATATAACCTTTTTCGAAGAAGAACGAAAAAACCGCCAAAGTTGTTGTATTTTAATTTAAACAAGGTTGTTTAAAGTTTAAACAGATGTAGGATAAACATCATCCAGTAAATATGACTTATTTACAAATCTAATTAATTTATCATAATTATTTTATCATTTCATTTTCATCAATATAGTAGCACATACTTGGTAAACAGACTATAATTTCAATTGATTACAAAGATGATAGCTAGAGTGTAGGTTACAATTTGTTGTTAGAATAACTTGAAATTGATTGGTTCTAAGAATTCATCTGATATTTAGTGTCTACTTCTCATTCTGTAACTACTCAACTCTACCGCTACATCGTCTATAATTCCCAAATACTCAATTTATTTCTTTTTTATTATTTCTTTTGTTATTTTTGTCATGTCATGATAGTTTGTGAACCAAAATCTAAACCGCCAGATCGGAGTACTGTTAGCTTATTGACTATAAGACAAAATTAGATTAGTTTATGCCAAAAATTGTTGCCACATAATGTGTTGGGAAAAATAATCATTAGTGAGGAGCCCTCAATCCACTCACCTAATACACTTGGATTAATGTCTTGATTCTTGAAACGATAACTGCATTATTTGCATAATCTTGACTAAGACAATTAGTGAACTACTGTAATATTTCTCCTATATAAAATTGGACAAATGCCTACTTCACTAAAGTTGCATAACACTTGTAACTTGAGACGTGCGTAATTCCATGCTTGGCTCAATCACAAAGCTCAGTACCATATCTTTTGCTGTCAAAACTTTTGTCCACATACTTAAGCTAATCAACTGATTAGGCTAATGAATCAGCCTAGAATAAGATACTCACTCAAGTCGCATTTTGTGCTTCTTACTCTATCTTACAAACACCTGTGATCTTTCATAACTGAACTTTCAAACAAAGCATATTAATCTCCAACCTTTAGATCGGGTTGTAATCAGTACTCACACATGTAAGTGCGGTTAACAAAAGTAGAAGGTTGGTGGTTCAATATGCAAATGTACACTTTGTCAATCAAGGAAAAAAAAAGATAGAAATCATGTAATCACTAATCATCATTGCTAATTGCAAGGAAACCTAATTACATGGTTGTTTCTTGCAAATTAAGGATTGTCAAGAAAGGAAAAAGCACAAAAACATAGTTAAAAGGGGTAAAGTTGAACTCCAAGATCTAGTGCTTGACCGAATCGCTTTAGGAAAATTGGAACAGCCCTTTATAGATGGTTCATGGTTTCGTATCCCTATAGTCGTAATAGATCCTTTTCCATTTTCAAAAGTCTAAAACACGTTTCTTGTACATTTATTAATTAAATTGTACACGCTCCGTACTCCGTCACGCCTAAAGCTTCTCATTTGACTTTACGGTCAATTAAGTAAGAGAATTGTTAGTTTTGAAATATATTGACAATGAATTTAAAAAATAAATGTATTTATTGTTAGTGAGTTTGAAAAGTTAGTGAAATTATTAGTTTTGATTATATTTATTATTGTTAGGGGAAGTAGCATTGACTAAAATGGAAATGAGAAGTTTTGAATTGAGACTAAAATGAAAATATGGAAGTTTCGGGCGGAACGGAGGAAGTACTTCCTACCGGCTGAAACTTTCCATTTGACTTTACAGTCAACAAATAAGGGAGTATCAATTTTAAGTAAAATATTGATAGTGGGTTTGAAAAGTTAGTGGATATATTACTTTTGAATATATTTATTATTAGTAGTGGAAGTACTAAATAGAAAAATAAAAATGAGAAATTTTAAATGAGACATTCAAAAATGGAATTATTCGGATGGAACATAGGAGAGGAAGAGGAAGTAGTATAGACATTTCGCTTCACTAAAACAATTGTTGTGAAGCTTGGGTGATCATGGCCTGATGCAATGCTAGAGTCACGAATTTTAGACTTTGGGCCATTTGCTCAACTTATTATAAATAAAAATTATATGAGGCAAAGAAGGGGTCAAATCTCAACTTTTGGTGTCACATATGGGAAAACTATACTGATTGGTATAGAGTTAACAAAATTAGGTTAAGTATTTAAGTAAATCGGTAACTAAATAGTAAAAATTAAGGTTAAGGTAGTTAACTGAGTTAGTATTTAAATATGCATTATGGAATTAATAGTTGTATAAAATAGGAATATTTGTGTTGGTGTATAAGAGTGAGGTAGGACAAAGATAATATGTATGGAAGAATGTATTTGGTGTTTTTAAGGATTGTGGATTAAGGTTGGAGTGAAATAAAGGTAGAAGGACTGATGAGAGACTAGACCAGTGAGAGAAAGGAGAGTAAACCGAGTTTTGCTAGGTTAAAAGGCCAAAATGACCTTTAACTCTTTCTCATACTCCCTCCGTCCAATGAGAAGCTTCTCATTGTGTTTTTGGTCAACAAAATAATGAAAACAAGTATTATATTTATTTTTTTGAAATGGCAAAAAATTTCATTAATAAGAAAAGAGCATAAGAAATGCTCGGGAACATTACAACGATTACCAGACCTAGCCAACTGCACCTGAGACACAACCTGAACCTAAACCGACTTCACCTTAACCAACTCCAAAACCCAATTCCCCTAAACC
>JAYMSL010001059.1:0-18952 GCA_036897195.1 Plantago coronopus
CTACTAAAATCTCCTTTGTGATGAAAGAGAAAGTAAGACTCTAAGTGTGTTGGTTGAGTACTTAGAATAGCAAATTCTAGTTTGGTGATGGGAGTAATCTCACTTTACTAAAATTGAGAAGAGATGAATACGGCAAGGCTTGGAAAGCCATACGCTAGGAAACGCGAGTGAAAAGGCGAGATTACGGGTGTTTTCTCGAGCGCACGATGTTGTATCGTGCAGTAACCGGACGAGCGCATACCTAAGGTATGCGGTCGCCTACTTATGCAGTAGGGAGGGGTTTCGGAAGAAACCAACCGGACAAGCGCATACTTAAGGTATGCGATCGTCTACTTAAGCAGTACAGTACGATTCCTGAAGAATCGTACTAAGGCGGTCGCATACTTGGGTATGCGACCGTCCGGTAGTATGCGCCCGCCTAGTCTATCAGTAGCAATGGGTTCGAATTTTGACAGAAAATTCGAAACAACGCGTTCGCTCATTTGAAGTGACTTCTACTTGAACGAATGGTTGTATTGCTAACTGATGTGACCATTGCTCCCTTGCAACCCTTGCTACCTATAAAAGGACCTTCATCCTTTTAGAAAAAGATTGATCATTCTTCTGCAATCTCTTCTTCTCTTCTAGTCTCTTCTTCCATATCCAGTTTCGAGCATAGTACGGGAGTGCTACCTATTATACTCACCTGAAGTCTTATCTTGGGGATATATTTGCTGGACTGTGAGGACCAATACAGGGCAAATATTATCTCAGTGAAATTGAGTCAACCCGTGATTCTGCAGCATTACGTTTACTCTACTTTGCTTCTTCTTACCATCCACTTGTCGGATACTCTCCTGAAGTGCTAAAGTTCCAACACGTATCACACTGACGTGTGTTTGGCACTCGGTTATAGAATTGGGTTAAGCATGTAATAAGTTCAAAAGTAAAATTTATATTTGGTAATGAGTTAAGATTAAGACCTTTACAATATTTTTACATATTCAAAACTCCGATTACTATTCGTATATTAAAAAATCTCGATAACTATAAAACATAGTCGAGTGCCAATCAGTCTATGATATTTAAGACAACCTGTGTTTAAATTCATGAATACTTTACATAACCGAGTAAACTATATATGCTCCAGTAACATAAAAGCTTGTTACACCTCCTTAACACTTAAAAATTCAAATTCCAGAAGCGGTTCGGCTTCACTTATAGCTTGATCTCGAATCTTGATAAAGTAGTTGACCTCAATCTTAAATAGAGTTCAATTTATATCATAACTAGTGTGACTCGATGTGGTTAATATCCATTAGGCTCGATTTAGTTTATCCTTATTATTTAAAACTCAAGTTTGAGATCTCTATAACTTATTATTGAATTGGCGAATTCTGGATAGAGTTTCAATTGAATTAAAACTTAACGTACCTTTTAACGTTATATTAAAAGAAATTCCTATTACTAAAGTTGAGTCGAATAAAATTGACATTAATCGGGAAAGAAAAGAGTAAGACTCTGTCCAGTTCATTTTAAAATTCAGATTTGTCAATTTAGACTAGATCCATTCAGTTTAATTTAGATTTTCGTAGTTGAAATTTATATTTAAAATAAGTTATTTTCAGGTTCATTTAATTCAATTTAAATCAGTTGAGTATTTTTGTCCAATTGAAAATTTATATTTGAAATAAATTTTGTTAAAGTATATTGAATTGAGAAACTGTAAGACGAATTGAATGGAAACTGATTCTTATGATTGGACTAGAGTTTAAAATATAAATAAATAAAAGGCATAATAATTAGATGAACCCTAGATTGTAGACAATAATCTGAAATTGGCGGCAAAATCCTGTAGTTTCTTGAGCTAAGCTTGAAGATTAGGTTGCCAAATTTGTTTTCCAACAACATTTCATTACTTCAACCTTCAACGTTTCGATGCTATTCCGTAGGCTGTGCTTCTCCATATCAAAATCTCCCTACAAGGCCCACAACCCATTATTCGTCTCCCCAATATCAGTGAACCCTTTTCCCAGTTTGCTCTCAAATCCAGTATCTTTTTCAGGATCCAAAACCCTACAATTCGGATACCAAAGAGCATTTTCTGTCAATTTACCCAATCTTGTTAACGATAGCCCTGCACATAGACCCATGGATGACACCAGGAGGCCCGCTGTGGTCCCGATTCCGTCGCCGGAGACGGCTGGCCGGGCCGAGGTTTTCCGGTCCATTGAAGCCTCGTTGGGCTCAACATTCAGCTCGCAGCCTATAGTCCCAAACCCTAGCCCTCTCATTATCGTGATTAGTGGTCCTAGTGGTGTAGGAAAGGATGCTGTGATCAAAAGATTGAGGGAAGTTAGGGAAGATTTGCATTTTGTGGTGACTGCGACTAGTCGGGGGATGAGGCCCGGGGAAGTTGATGGGAAAGATTACTTTTTTGTGGGGAAAGAGGAGTTCTTGTCCATGATTGAGAAAAATGAGCTGTTGGAGTATGCATTGGTGTATGGGGATTATAAGGGGATTCCGAAGCAGCAGATTCGAGAGTATATGGCGAAAGGGTGTGACATTGTGTTGAGGGTGGATATACAGGGTGCTGCTACTTTGAGGAGGATATTGGGGAACAGTGGGGTGTTTGTGTTTTTGGTGGCTGAGAGTGAAGAAGCTTTGGTGAAGAGGTTGATTGATAGGAAGACGGAGACGACCGAGGCTCTTCTCATGAGGGTTGCTGCAGCTAGGGAAGAGCTGAGGCATTTGAAGGAATTTGATTATGTTGTTGTGAATAAGGAAGGGGAGTTGGAAAACTCGGTTTACCTGTTGGAGTCCATCATTGATGCCGAGAAAGCTAAAGTCCATCAGAGGAGGGCAGTCATTTAGATAGCCTACTAAAGTTTCAGTCGTCTAGGTCAGTGTAATACCTGTTTAACTTCATTTCTCGGTGGTTGATTTGGATGAATACTATGCTTGTGGTTGTCTTTGGTATAAGGATGTTCAGTGTGTTCTGTGATTTATAATCTATGTCTGAATATTGTTCAGTAATCCTTTGCTATGTGCACTGTTATTCTGTCCAAACACCTCATTAAGATATATAATGATCATTTTCTCAATGCGTGCAGTTTTATATAACTTTTGATTGATGTTTAGAATTGTTGACTGACGAATGAGAATTTCCACCAGGGTGACTTGTATTGTATGATGTTCGTCTAAGTGTCTTCACTGTTTATTGTGGCTTACTCTAGTGAGGCTAGAAACGAGAGCAAAAGAATGGTTAAAATAGTCTGAAACTTGGTATAAATTGCCAAAGGACGAATATGAGAATTGCAAGACTTATATTGTGAACCTCATTTTCCTTATTTCTTTCCCTCAAGCTTATAATTCATTAATTCGTTGTCTGATTAAATTTTGTAGGATTTGTCAGTTGTGGAAAGGAAAAGACTAAAATGCAAGCAATACATTTTAACGCAGTAAACAAAAGGCACAAATATATACATAATTCAGCATCCTGCCTATTTTCGGGGGAGGTTGCACATACTACTGATTTGGATAATTTACTGAGACTAAAATTGTTATTCGAAATTACCTCATAAGTGAATACAGAAGCTTGGTATTTGTAATTTATCCTGGGAGATTTCTAACTTTTAACTGAGGATTTTTTATGGATGATTTGCAGAAGTTGGTTTCTATGTAACAAAATTTTGACATGTTTTTGCAATCCCCTTACTAACTTTTTGCCAATTTGGTCACTCCTCACTGGCCATGTTGTTTCGGTAATAAGATTTTAAACGTCTTCTCACGTGAGGCTTGTTAGGAGTGGCCAACCTGTCAAGTTAGGTCGGAGATTGTAACAATCTATTGAGATTTTTTCTGAACAGACAAAGTTTGCCTGATTTTGTAAATCATCCCTCCAACATATGGAAATCTCTCAATTAGACTTGGTGCTTTATATGAGGTTATGAATACAAAGTTTTTGCATATGCGAGATGATTCTGAGTGAGAAATTGTGGAAGGAATCATTATATTTGGTCTGGGATATGATTATTTACTTTCAGTGTACGTGCTTATTCGCGACCTTACTCACTCATTTCTGTAGGCTACCCTTGAAATTTCATTTATTTTTCGTCGAACCACACACACATAAGAAAAAGAATGTCAGAATTCATAAGCATAAATATAATCTATTTATGCTTGAAGTTTGTACAAGTGAATGTGGCGGTAGAGTGTTGTGTTAGCTATTTGTTCCCAAAGAATTAGATATCCCATAGCTATTTTTGTTTTAACATGTAGTTTCAATCTCTCTGTTAGCTAGGCTGTTTATAATTATCTGCTTACCAATTTTCTAACCATTTGACCATCCTCATTTTGTTTTATCATGCTTCTGTTTAGGATTGAGTGATGTAAATATTTCCAGCACAATTGTCAAGTGGTCGTTCATAGATTCGAGAACATCCAAATTCTATGTTTTATGCATTTGTAGGAAACAGATGGTCATATAGTTTGATACATTACAATCGGAGAGGAAAGAATGAAGCACCTAATGTTAGGAGAAAATGCTTGACAGGGACAAATCAATATTGTGGAGGATTAAAGAAGGTAGCAAGAGATTCTTTTGTGCATTATAATCTGTTTGTTTGTATGTGTCTGGTTTCGTGCTGGCTATTCGACTACCTGTTCAGTCATATATGTTTCCTAGACAATTATCTGAAATATGACTACTGTGTGTATCTGGTTGAATCCCTTGCTAGTAGAACTAGATCAAGTCAAAGATTAGAATATGAATAGTTGCATGATGTTTGGATTTGTTTATTTGATGATGTAGTTGATTAATCATGCAACCTGCAAGCATGTTTGACATAGTATTATTCAAACATCGCAAGTTTCTCATTTTATACTGAAGGAGTGCTGAATCTGCACCTAAGATCAATCATGCTCACCATTGTCAGATAGGCATGTGACTCAAGTCTTCAAAAATCAAGACCTCAAGACTGTCATAACCTGCGCTTTTTCCTTTGCTTGGAAACCCGTTAACCAGATGTGTAATCTGAAATCTGAATTCGTTTGTTGAAGGTCTTAGTTGTTTTAAGTTTTAACACTCGATTCATTATTGTTTCTCGGTTTCATTAAGGTTAAGGGAGGTTGATTGCTTGCTTACCTTGTTGGCATGATAAACATGGATGCTAAAAGAATGGGTCTTGAGAGACTTTATTAGTACCACTACAATCATATACTACTAACCTGCTAAAGCCAAGACGACAAGCAACAAGCATCCATCCAGGCATCCATATTATCCTGTTCATTATGTTAGCAGCCAAGTATATGTATCTACATTTGGAATTTGTTATACATTTCAAGAATTTGTGTCATCTACTACTTGGTTGCCATGGCTTTGACTAGGAAAAACTAACTAATTAGAAAATTAGCGTTTGAGTTACGACTTTTTAGATAATGTTAAAAGTGATTACTACTACTTGCTTTTCTTAATCTTAATGATTGGCTGTCCATGATTAGTACTCCATAATAATAATAAGTACTACTTACTCTGTTTTTTTAATTTTAAACAATAACTGCCCTTCTTATGTACTCTGTTTTACTACATTAATATATACTCTGTTTAAAGCTTTCGGCGAGCTAAGTATTTTGATTTCGGAATGTGAATAGATATGAAAGTCAATCATAGGTTAGGTTGGAAAATCTTGGACCTGATTCGTCCTACGTCGTCCTTTTACCCGCTTGGTTTGCACCTTTTTAAAAAATAATCCTTCACAAAGTTCATTGAATGTTAAATCGACTGCTTCATTTTATCACTCGGTTTAGGAATGTCGTTAAATCCCAAGACTTATCTGTTAATACTTCATCGTTTCTTAAATTCTGCACTATTCATAAACGGACTCGATCCATACGTAATACTTCTAAACCATTACCTGATGTTCTTGTTTTGTTTCTTCCTCTTGAAAGTTTTGAGATTAATACCATGACGCACATAACGTGGCCTGTGGCACCAAAGTTCCTTACTTTGTTATACTTTCGGTGAAAATGTGATGTTTTGAGTTTATTAGTTATATGAAATAATAATAATCTATAATAAGATAAATTAGTTTCTTATACTCCAAGGTATAGGAAAAATGAGAAGACAAGGACCCCACCCATTTATAGCAGAAAGCTCGCATCTTTAACTTACATAAAAAAGACAGCAACTAATCCAATCCTGCAAGACACAAAACAATACAACCTGCTAAGTCGCCCATTTCACACCCCATAAAAGATTTTAAGACACCAAAGTGACCTCATAAATCATTACTGTAACTCGTAAGTCTCAAATTCGAGTCTTGTAAAACGTTAGTTATCGAGTCTTGTAAAACGTTAGTTATCGACTCTGCTTTATCAAAAAGAGGACCAAAAAGTTAATAACAGCCTAACAAAGTCATCAACATTTATGAGCTAAAAGATGGCCATACCAGCCCCCAAATGCCAAAATGCACACATATTCTAAAACACGTTTTTAACCAACTTGCCAATAATTTCTAAAATAGCAACCAAATTTAAAAAAGAAAAAAAAAAACAAAAAGGAAAAACAGAGACGCAACTTAACAATTTTCTTTTGTTTTTCAATCCTAGAGAAGCAACTTCAAGATTTCCACATCCTCAGACGTGCACCCAAAGCACAGTCTATCTCATGACTTGTTCATATAAATATGCCAACTACTACATGCCTTTTTCTATCATAATATAGTGCCTTTTAAACTTCTCAATAGTATCAATCCAATCAGCAGTTCTTCATCTTGAATCCCAGAAAAAATTCCATTTCAAAAGGCACTGCCAAGATAAAAGTAAATGGATCACAAATCACCTATAGAAAGTGAAGGCAGCATCCATCTTCAGATATCCGACCTCGACGCTAGGCTGAGCAGTGATGCTAATAGCATGCTTAGTCCTAGCGTTCCAACAATATTCCAGCCTCGAACGGGCAGCATGAACACAGGTAGCAGCAACACGGTTGACTCTGCCTCGGTAGCCAAACCGGCTATGAGAGCCCCGGAGAAAAAGCTGACGCTTTTTGCTCTACGTCTTGCTATACTTGAAAAAACAGCATCGAGTATAGGTACGCTCGGTTTCATTTGGGCTACAGTGGTTCTGCTTGGAGGGTTCGCGATTACTCTGGATAAGACTGACTTCTGGTTCATTACGGTCATCCTCGTGATCGAAGGAACACGTATTTTCAGCAGGAGTCATGAGCTGGAATGGCAGCATCAGGCGACGTGGAGTATAACGGATGTTGGGATCAACAGCTTTCGAGCTATGAAGTCTGGCTCGAACTCCTTTGCTGCAGCTGTAAAAAGCCTCTGTGGCACTGTCATTTCAAAGGGCAGCCAACGGAGTAGAGAACTGTCGCCTCGGCCTGGACCACAGCCAGGCCAGAAAAATTTGATAAAGATGCCTACTCGCGTATGGGCAAGCAACGACGTTCCTCTCCTTCCTTATGTGAAATGGATGTTCATATCAAGAAATGTCAGCAAGATATTGTACTGGTTGCAATTAGTTTCCGCCACTGCTTGCGTGGTTCTTTCATTAATAAAGCTCGTGCTCCGGAACTATGGAGAAGTCGCAAAGGGGGATAGTGATAAGAGAAACAGGAAATCTGCCCTGACTATCTTTTACTCCTTGGCCTTGGCTGAGGCATTGCTGTTTCTTTTGGAGAAGGCCTACTGGGAATGGAAAGTGAGTGTGAAGAAAATATTGGATAAAGTGAACAAGGAGTGTGGGTTCGATGAATCAGGTCTGATTTCAATCAGGAGATTCTTTTACGATGCTTATTCCAGGTGCGTGAATGGGAGCATATTCGACGGTCTGAAGATGGACATGGTTTCATTTGCAATGGAGCTCCTGGAATCGAATTCATCTGACGAGCAGTTGGTTGGTGCGAGAATCTTGCAAAAGTTCTCCACGAAACAACAATTTGCTGATGATACCCTTCAGAAGATTGGAACCAACATATCAGTGATGGAGAGGTTGGTGGAAATGTTGAATTGGAACGATTCTGATGAGGAAGAGATTCGGCATTCGGCTGCAGTGATTTTAGCAGAACTAGTCGGTAAAAGACAGAACTCGTTGAGAATCGCAGGAATACCTGGCGCCATGGAGTCGATATCAACCTTGTTGCATATAAGCAGAAGCCATAATGGAGCCTGTGATGAAATATCTGAGAAATATATGGTTTCTCACAAAGAAAACGGCAATTCTTGGGAGTTAAATCAGTTGGGACTTCAAATTTTGAAGAAACTGGCACGAGATCACGATATATGTGGAATGATTGGTAACACGAAAGGTCTATTGCCAAAAGTTGTCGATTTTACACACATTGAAGAGAGGTTGCTGAGGCATCCAACAGTTACCCAGTCCCAAATATCGACAGTTAAACGAGCATTGCAGGTAAATTTTCTTACACATTTCCAGCTGAACATTGCTTATTTTAACATATATACTGGTTACTTACCACAAAACAAAACTGCTCTGCAGGTTTTAAAGAATCTAGTGAGTACATCGGGTGCAGCAGGCAAGGAGTTGCGGAAAGAGATATCGGAGATAGTTTTGACAATAAGCTATATCAGAGACATACTAAGATATGGAGAGAAACAACCAGACCTCCAAATGTTGGGGATTGAAATTTTAACCAATTTGGCAATAGAGGAGGAAGCAACCGAAAGGATTGTGGCTACCGGTGGAGTTGTGAAGGAGTTGTTCAATATTTTCTTGAATGGTAAAATACCAGCAGAAAAGAGTCATGTGAGATCAACTGCTGGTGAAGCACTTGCAATGTTGGCCTTGAAGAGTAAGCACTCCTGCCATACCATTCTGAAGTTGAAGGTAAATCAGAAGCTGATTGAAGCGTTGGAAGTTCCATTGCTTAGGGTACACGTTGCAAGAATTTTGCGGAACTTGTGTGTTTACAGTGGAGATGATAGTCTTGAGGAATTAAGGGGACTAACTGCCGCAGGACCTATTGTAAGTAATTTATGTTATAAAAACTGAAAACATAAGAATAGAGTTAAGAGTAGCTTCTAATTAATTAGGTTTTCTATTTTCAGGTTTTGGAATCTGTGATGAGAGAAGAGAACAAGCTGCAGGAAGTGATGATTGGAGCAGCAGCAAACATATTGAAGTTCATGACACATGAAGAATCAAGAACAATGTTTCGAGAAGGTGGGATAAGAGAATTTGACCTGGCTCATCGGCTATTCATGATTCTGAGGAAGTATCAGTACCCCTCAATAAGAGTTCCAAGCATAAGAAGGTACGCGATAGAGCTGGCAATTTGGATGATGAGAGATGATGATGCAAACATTCGAGCCTTTCAGAGTCTAGGGATGGATAAGGAGCTTGAGTCTGTCATGGACACAACATCAGAACTAGAGAATTTCAACATTTTCTCTGGAACGGTTGGACTATGTCGCCATGCTGTAGGAATGCAGTCGCTCATCGAAACTGCATCCCAGTTGCTACAGGAAGAGCCAAGCAACTCATAAATCAAAATGCACAAGAACAAGGAGCTGCAATAATTAGAGCCTCTTTAGGATATTTTTTCTCTCATTTTTTTCATGTATGGAAGCATATGCTTATCTTCAATAACTAATGTACATAATAAAATTGTTGATCTATAGAGTTGATAAATTTTCTTACTAGTTGCCAATCTGTCTCCATTTCCACCCTAATCTAATCCTTTTGCGAAAATAAATGCAACTTTAAATCGAACGTGTTTGCATATATAGTCATACAGAAAGCAGGACGACTATACCAACAGCGTAGTAGCTGATGCAACCAGAAGATCAATAGTGGTCCGCCATTTATCTCCTTGATACTAAGATTTAAGGACACTTATCATTTCAGCAAAATAAACTTAATATAATAGACACAGGACTGTTGTAATATTCAATATACACAAATCAAGAGTTGGAACCACATGTTCATGAGAAAACTTAACAAGAAGAGACCAAACAATTACATTAGAATGAGAACACCACATGTACATTACCTGGAAAAGAATATTTGAACCATAGTTACAACTTACAACTTACAACAAGTGTAAATGTGTTCTTTCGACGAGACTGAAAGCATTTCGATTTCTCTGTTCGTGTTCCACCATATATTCCTACTGCAACATGCCATTTACCTCACAGAAACTATCACATCAAAGACTAAAAGATGTACATTCAACAACACATACTCCACAAATAAATCCAATTATCATCTGTTCTTAAAGAAGTTGAGATCCCAGCGACGTAACAGGCCATCCATTATATTGTTCGTTGGGCTTTTCTCAACTTTTACAGTAACGGTGGTCCGATCAACCAGGTCAACTTCAGAAGATTTTTTATCGACTGAAGGTGTATCACTGTGAGAGGCCGAGCAACTTGTTTTTTCTTCAATGGGGCAAGAAGCAGCATCTACCGGGGTTTTTGCCACAGTTAAGGTGTCCTTGTTATTTACATTTGTATCTGGTACATTGTGGTTGGATGCTGAAGAGTGACAAGGCAAAGGTTCATGAGTTTCTGTTGCTGAAGATGATGGAATGTTTGACTGGCCGAGCATTTGAGATTCGGGTTTATGATCTTTGACCGCTGAAGAGGAAATCAATCCGGTTCCCAAGGATTTGCTCTGAGAAGGGATAGAATCTTCTTGGTCATGCTTCACAGCCTGTTGCTGTTCAGGGATGTCATTCCCACTACCAGGTGACACATCCATGTCCTTTAATGACTCGAGTATTGCAACCATAAACATCTGAAATAATATGTAATCATCAGCCAATAAATTCATTTCTGATATAATCAAAGAAGGGTTTGGCGAAATATTCAAAAAATCCACAGGGTGGCTAAGGACACAAAAGTGTCCTGGATATAAATTGAAAAGGAAAAAAAACAGTATCATGCTAGATTCATATTATAAAATCTGCAACTTACCCTTTCTTCTTCCTCCACATTACTTGGAAAATCTGCCAAGGTATCAAGAGGATACTCCACGTATTCATGATCATCTATAGATGATGATACTTGAGCTCCAGTGCCAGGGCTACCACCCGAGAGTTCAAAACTAATCATATTAGACGACGAAGCCTGAGTGTCAGACCCCCTGCTTTCCAACTGCAGAGGAGAGTAAGATGAGTCACTTCACACTTCAAGAACAGCATCTTGTCATCATA
The DNA here is from genome assembly GCA_036897195.1 of Plantago coronopus. Taxonomy (NCBI): domain Eukaryota; kingdom Viridiplantae; phylum Streptophyta; class Magnoliopsida; order Lamiales; family Plantaginaceae; genus Plantago; species Plantago coronopus. The sequence goes on from JAYMSL010001059.1 coordinate 11,165, forward strand.
TACAGCAAAGGGAACTATTTTGTAACAATTATAGGTATGCAATTTACAAGAAACCATCAAAGGAATAGGGATATAGCTGATAAATCCAGCTATTTCAGAATATATTGCAGGTACTCCCTGAAGGAGCTGAATGAAGTTTTCCGGAACTAAGCGGTTCCATGTTTAATCAGGCCCCGAAGCGGATAATTTGTGCATAAGCATCATTTTCTTGGGAATGTTAAAAAGGTAAAGATATACACATTCTCTTCGGAATGGTATCCAAATGCACAAAGTAGAACAAATTTAAATCCATATAAAAGATGAGCATCTAAAATCCACAAGGGAGTTTCCCAGAGAAAAAACGCAAGGCATAAGAGCCTGGACCGCCTGGTGTATCGATTCCAACACTACAGTGAAGAAACAGATACATCCGTGAACAGGCATTATTGAAGTTGAAGTAAAGAAAGCTTCAATATATAAAGGATTATATTTCTACTATCTATTGAAGTACTCATTCAGTCATATGAGACTTTTCAGCATGATTCAGAAAGAACAGTTTGTTGCTGTAAATGTTTGAGATGACACAATGTTGTTCCCCGTTCGATTCAGCGGTCCGGTTCTTTTTCTTTTATTCTTCTTTTTTTTTTCAAAATTAGAGATCAAGCCAGGTTCAATAATCTAAGTTTTGGAGAAAAACTCAGCAGACAGGAAATTTTCGCGAAAGAGTGTCTAAATTACCCCAGCATCACGTTGATTGTCATTGGATGATATATCTGCCGGAACCTGAAAAGGGGAAGATAATTATTAATCATATTATCCAGGAAAAAGAAGTTGAATGCAAATGGATGAGTAATTAACTACACAATAGTTCCACTTCCATCGATTGATTATTGACTCTAAAAGTGAAGAAAGAGTTTGTTTTATTAAAAATAGACTCTGAAACGCATAGTCGCATACTTTGTTTCAATGCACGGACAATGTTTATGGTCCAGGGTTGCACAGATTACATAATACAGAGAATTAAAAAAAAAATCAATAATACACAAGTGGAAACCATGTATTACCACTATTGAACTCATAGGCCTCCGGGACCGAAGTTGCTTTATGGCATCCTCAGAGCTATTACTAACAGCAGGGCCTGAACATGCATGAGGATATACTGATCTTGAGAGAGAGAGAGTACACAGATTGAATAGCATGAAAAGAATGACCTAAATGGAACACTAAATATATACCAGCAGGTGAACCCGACATTTCATGCATGTCCTCCACATCCTGAATAGTGCTCCAAGTACCCTGGACGGAACAATATAAATGACAAATATTATATAAAACACAGGATGTAGCCAATCCAATAACAACTCTTTGAAACCAACAAATGAATCACTTACCCTATCAAAATAGTCCTGATTCAAATCAAAATATGAAGTCCCTACTTCATCCTCTGGCGGTTGTAGAACATTGTTGAAAAAAATGCTTATAGAATCAAAGTAAAACTGTGGGCGGGGAGAATTATGATCGCCCTCAAATTTGATTATATTCTTGTCCCCCTGTAGATATGACATAGATTAGGAAAAAGGGGGGAAAACATGGGACATAGAAACACAACCTGCTTCACCATTACATTTAAAAGGTAATAATGGTTGTCTGTAATTTATCTTTTCAATTCTTTTAAATTTATAAGTTATGTCTCCTACACTACTAATAACTATGATACATACGGACTACTTGAGTCACGCTGGTTGATACGAATCGTTTAGATTAATGAAATTGTTTTCCATGTTCCCGTTCCACAATCCATCCAGTCACTTCCCCTCAATGGAGTGATACGACAATGATAAAGCAACTTGCACAGAGAGCTACTCATCAGAATAAGATCAATATTCATCAATCATCCTCGATAAGCTAATGTGAGAACATGAGCATATTTATTTCTAGCCTAAGAAAAAGAGCAAGGAAATTATCTATTTACTGATATTGGCACTGTTACTTCTTGCTATATGGTGATGGATTATAATTAGTGAAGACTCTTGAATTTTCGCACAATTTGAAGTAAGACACTCGCATCTGATAGCATTTCATGGTTTTCCATTTAAAAGTGCCACCTTCGCTAAATAGAGAAAATCTTCTTTCAGTCGGTCAAAACAGGATGAAGAAAGCGATTTTTGCAATTTCACTCGAAGAAACTGATCCGTGATCACTTTCCTCATGGAAGAGTGAAGACATGTGCATGACAAATAGATCTGCCATCCGTGTGAAATGTGAAATATTGCTCAATGAAAAGTACAAAGGCAGTTAGTAGAATGTTTAAAGGAGAATGAAATTACCACATAAGCCTCAAATATACGATCAGAATGATGAGGCTGTATGAAATCATCATCTATGGCATGACCAAACAGAACTGGGACGAAGGAAGATTTTGCAACCTGAAAAGAATTGAACAAGCAAAGAATTAGAAAAGAAGATGCAACATGAAAATAATTGAACAACCATGTCACTAGAGTTACTTGAAGAAAAGAAAAGAACAAAAAAAAAGTGAAATTCTAATCAGGGAATAATGAGTTCGGGTCCAGCATTCAAACAAAAAAAAAACTCTCGTACAAATGTGCAGGCTTCAAAAGATACCTTTTTCTCTAAAATTGACCAACCAAATAGCTTTCATGTCGTAAAGACAATCCAAAAAACAGCAAAAGTACAGGAAAAGGAAATTCTGAGCTACAACATATTCCATTTAGTTAGCGATGCACTATATCGTTTTAGGTGTTTAGAAATGAGCTGATTCCACTAAAGTTCCTCTCATGTACTAAGTATTTCAGTTTTCATCTGATAGAAATGTAGAAAGTATAGCAAGTTCATGGGAACCGTTGTTACAGTTATTGGCTACTTTGCATAGCATAAGGATTTTTCCAATTCAGAAAACTTAGGCCAGATCAAGAGTTTCGAAGCCCTATTCAGGCTTATTACATCCAAGTGCACATTCAGCAACTTTAAGTTGCTGACTTAGTGGGAATTTAAAAAATAACGAGAATTGTACAGAAATCTAATATGATGCAGGGCCATATGATGTTCGAAAAATGTCATCTGACATTCGTGAAGTATCACTGCATTGTGGTCATAAATCCAAAACCAAGTATGTCACTCTCAATTAAAATCAGTAGCACACACGGAAAGGGAAATATGGGCTTGTTTGTTTTGTTTTCTATACATCAGCAGGCCAACAAATCAGCGAAATTTTCTGACCACAAAAGGTTATGCATATATTTTAAATGTAAATACAACTCCGTCAGTATATTAGGAATTTGGGAAATTGGAGAAAACAGAGTCAATCTAGAGGGGAGGCCGTACAGAATCAGATGCAAAAGAAATTCACTTACTAAGGATAAGACTCGAATAAGAAGAATTGTCGTATACAGAGTAATGCAAGATAAAAATAGCAACATCCGAGGTTGGACCACTGGAGATACCTTTATGGTGTTGAGGTCACTTATGTCAAACTTAGCTTTTTTCTGAATTGCTCTCCGCATATACTGAATAGCAAACTTAACCTAAATCAAGAGACGACAGAATGTTACAGAATGAGAAAGCCAGGCCAAATTTCGAATGAAGGCTAAAAAAAGAACTTTTACATGACTGTATCTTCCATATGTATGTTAGTATGTTAACTAATAATAAATTGAGGCCTTACAGTGAATTTGGGAAGGCGGACTTTGTATGTATCAACTAATTCCATCATCAAGTCGACCAAATCAGAGAATGGGCTGTCCAGAACCATTCCTGCAATAGAAGGATCCTCCGCTCCATACATCAAGCTGAAAGAAGAAGAATGTCAGCACCCATGGTTGTTGGGTAAGTACGAATAAATGGGTTGATGCTACTACATGTTAGCCCTTCTATATGATGTTGATAACATGACCATATAGATTGACAGGTATTATCAAGCTGTTGGCTTTCATTCTTTTAAGGGGGTGCTGACATGATGAAAGTACAATTTCCAACTTTAATATCAGGCTCGTTTTGAAAGTATATTAATGTAACAAAACAATTCAAAATGTACATATTGAAATTCTAAGTTAAAAAATGGTATAACTAAGAGCCTATAATTATAACTAGACAACACGAGATATCATGATACAACAGTAGGAAACAGACAAGGTACCAAATCTACATGCATAGCAACATAATGGAGGGATTAAAACACTAACCTAGTAACTGCACCCATGGAACGGCCCCACAAACCAATTAAAGAAACGTTGCCATCCGACCGCAAATAATCAACAACAGCTCTGAGATCGTCCTTCTGCAAGATATGATTGTTTAAAGAGAAATGAGCACTGTCACCGGGATACTCATTGCTATCAAAGAAAAACAAATAATGTAACAGGACCAACATCCAAGTCCATAGTTAAAGTACGAAAATCCGCATTTTAACAATCATTGTCCCTTAGCTAGTTCGATAGATTTGAATAGGGAGTTACGGTTGTCATGTGAAACAAAATATAATGCAGAACATATCAGATTCTAAACTAGCATAAATATGCAAGCAATTCCTACATAAACCAGAACTATCATGCATCCCCTTGTAATACTATTCCACTTTAGTTTACTCAAGCATACAGCTTGCATTGTCCTAGTGATGCAGGACCTTTATGCAAGTGTTCTGTCTTGCAATCTTTTTCTAGCTCAAGTTGAATATAATTTTGTGGTTCCTTTCCATTTTCCGAATCACCCTCCAATTCGATATCTTACATCTGCTTGAACACTTTTGCTTCATTTGCATACCCATCAAATCATCATTTCACTTCTGCTATTGTCGCTTCCTGCCCCACCAACTCCACACCCTTCCAATTATTGGCTACTTTTAGTTGAAAAATCACAGCTCTAATTGAGCATTCTCTTGAGGAGTTTGTTCAAAGAATCTACCGACATTCCTTAACACACAGTTCATTGTCTTTTCAGAATCATAACTCACCTCCATCATATTTCATCATGCAACCAGAAAGTACCAAATGTATGGGACTCATACATACTCTTTTCTGGGCACAAACTCAACAAATCTAGTTTTGTAAATGAATTGCATAATAACAGAGTGTCCGTTTTCCCGAGTTCATGTGGTTTATTTATATATTCATGCTTCGTATTACCACATAGCTGAACATGTGAGGTTCAATTTAAAAATATTATTGTCATGATATTATTCCACATTAGCACATTACTGAGGTCAGCTTAGATAAAACGAAGATATGACTTGGTGGGCGAGCAACGTACTTCATACCAACCCAGACTGACGAAGTCTCCTCCAGAGATTCCAGACCCAGAGAAATCAAGAGTGAAAACGGTGATATTTAATGGCAACAATATTATAGCAGCTTCACTGGCATCTGTTCGGCAACCACTGAGAAAAGGATCATGATATATAGCTAATTAGCAACATGTTTGATAATATGGATATGTAGAAATAGTATTCACCTTGAACTTCTGATAATACATAGAGCGGAATAGCTAGTCACTACAAAAGATAGTCTTGAACGGCATTAAACCAAATATGTTGCTCCATTGTCCAACTACCAAGGCTTTGGTACTTATAGTTGCTACTTACGGCTGAACCCAAATTAAATTCAGTCTGTTCAGCTTAGATACCTCAAGTTTTAGTTTGACAAATACTCGAACAGATTTCATTTCAACAAGCTATGATTATGGTGACTGAGGAAGAGACCTAAACACTAACAACAGATATTTTGGCAATGAAACATGTGTATACTAATCGCTTCAAAACATATAACAATGAGATAAACTCATTATCATACATTCTAATATCGTAGTCAGCAATAAAAATAGACTGGTAAAAGAGTTTCTCGGAAATTTAATAGAGGATGTTACACATAAAAACATCAATAACCTATTTCCATGGCAATAGATCACACAGGGCAGGGTCTTTCCTTCAGGAGGTGCAATAGGCATGTAATGGCTGCATTGAAGAACATGCCCTCGACTATTGACAACCTGCAGAATGAGAAAAGAACTCATGCTTGAAAATTGCTTCACACATGTTATCAAACAATACAGCAGAATATTTTCCCTCCAATTTTACATACCCGAATCACTTAATTTTCTAAAGGATGTCCTTTTGGATAATATATGGTTTCACTTTCACTAAACAAATTATCCTTTCTAAAGTGTAATGAGTATTAGTAGCAATTTAGAAGCAATAAGTGAGAAAAGGTGTATTCTAGCCTATGATTAAAACCCAAGAGGCTAATCATGGCAAAAAGGAACATTTAACTTCTCCTGTGGCATCTTAGGAAAGAGATTTAGTATGTCACAGTGCATAACACCTGTAGATAAGTAAACTTTCAAACATTTATTTGCAGCGTACTGAAACAAGCTACTCACCTCCGTATCTTTCCTGTGGTACCACTTGCCTTTCAGCATAAACTCTTGATCCAACAAATCATTTTTTGGATTATATTCAGCTCTGCAATTCAAATAATAAGAACGCTTGCTGGTTCAGTGAGTTCACATAACACAAGAATTATTTAAGCTCAGATAATCGTATCTCGTGTGAATAACACTGAGAAAAAACCGCTCTTTCATTTTCGGGGACATGATACAGCATTACAGCTTTAACTTGGAGATAGCAAGTACATAGATATGTTAGGACCTAATACATGGGGCACCATTTGTAACAGTCTAGCCCTTTTATTGAGTGATAAACCATAGAAAATTACTTACATCTAGAGAAGACTGCTGCAAACTAATGGAACCCCAAAGATAACCAAAAGGCAAGAGAGGATTTGCAGAATGTAAAGTCCTGATCGTTCTCTAAATTGCATTACTGTCACTCTGCAGATTTATGATGAGAACTTACATCACATAAATTGATTCCCAAGGCCGCCCGTACCTAAGATACTTCAGAAATTCAATTGGACATATTGCTACTATATTTTACTTAACCTATTAACTTGAAAAGAGTATGAACATGCAATTGAAAGGAATGTAGTCATATATGGAACTCGAGAATCCATCATGTTTACTAACGGTTCCTCTCCCCTTTCCCTGGTCTTGTCGCATTTAACCTTCTGGCCACAAAACCAGACCATACAGTGAGAGGTTTCACCTCCTTTAGCAGCTCTAGAAGAAGATGTACATCAAACATATAGGGATTTTTTTTTTTAAAAAAAAATACCTATTTCAACCCCGTGAGGTGAATTGAATCTCTGCTAGACCTAGACCTTCTCAGTCAGCAAGTTTCCGGAGGTTCCATTTAAATAACAGAGTACAGAGATATTGATTCCAGTGGGTTAGAAAGGCACACAAGTTCCGGCAGGGGAAATTAAATAATGCACAGAAAAAATCAACCAAATATGACACCAATAACAATCTAAAAGGCTCTCAACCCCGTATTCAATTCATCACATTGACACTACCAAGATCAATACTTGAGTCTCCAAAAGACTTGCATTATAAAATGCCATAAAGTTCCTAAAACTGAAACATTGAATTCTTCATCTGGGCAACATAAAGATCAAAACTTGAAGCACTAACCATAATTCAAATCAAATCTCTAATAAAAACAAACCAGATAAAGTACATAACTAGCTGAAAATTCAAGACTAAGCTAAACCATTGCATCTCAACTACCAAAAAGGGCACAATTTCAGCTAAAAACCCAAAATTACAGCTACCTAAAAACTTAAACACGAATTCACCAATAAAAAAGACACAAACTTGAATCGAAAACAGAAAGATAACAAAAGGGATTTGCATAATTCTCACCTGGGTGGGCGTATAATGAAGTTGATGAGCTGTTCC
>JAYMSL010001060.1:0-18949 GCA_036897195.1 Plantago coronopus
GAAGAACAAGAAGGAATAAGTGTAGGTAATAATGAGGAGTGGCTAGGTTGAGTAGATATAGGTTGGCTTAAGACAACATTATCCTCCAAATTTGAATTTTCCCCAGGATTAGTGTCTTTAATACTTGTGTTATCCAAGTTATTAGTAGTAACCGGGATATTAGTGCTATTATCACCATTTTGTTCCAAATTTTTATGTTTTTTGTATTTCTTAGTGTATCTAGAATCTTCTTTTTTATTTTGGTCCTTAGTGCTTGTGAGAGTAATACTAATATTATTAGAGTGATCTTTTGGTTTAGTAACTTTAGGTTGTATTTCTTTATTTTTTGTGTTTTGCTTCTTTTTTGGTCTTATTTATCTTTGGGATTTTGTCTCCAACTTGGAGGAGTTGGAATTCACTTCCTTTGATATTTTGTTTCGTAATTTGAAAATTTTTAAGATGATTTCCTTCAGTATTTTTTTCCTTGTTATTTTGAGTCTTAGCAGTTTTAATTTCAGAGCTTTCTGTGTTATTGGGCCTATTATTGTTTTCCTTAGGAAGAGTAATATCACTTGGGTTAGCAGCATCACCTTTGGCGGGCTCATTTGTTTTCCCGGGATGGGTCGTGTCCTTGCAGCTGTTGTTTAGCCCAATTGCATGTGATGTGCTGTCGTGTTCCTGTGTTGTGCATGCTTCCACTTCTGCATGTTCCACCAAGTCACAAGAAGTAGTGGACTTTGAGTTGTGGTCCACTTTGATGTGTTTTGCAGACGTGTCTTCTTCGTCTTGCACAAGATTTCCATATCTATTGGTTATTTGCACTTCAGTCCCCGTTATTTTCCTGTTAACATTTCTAGCCTTTTCTATCTCCGCCTGGTTTTCCGGCTGCCGCCTTTTCTCATTGTTGTAATTCCTTGGTGGCCCTCCATAGCCTCCACGACCACCCCGTCCTGCATAACCTCCTCTGCCTCTGCCTCTACCAAAGGCCTTCCGATTGATGATTTCCCACTTCTCATCCTTCTGACTAGTGGATTTGTCCTGCTTGTGCGGATCAGGGTTGCACTCTGTTTCAATTTCAACTTCCATACAATTTGGATCTTTATTGTTATCATCACCATTGCTCTGTTGAGGTTGTGCTTTGATAATTCGATCACAGACGTCTTTAACATGCCCAACTATTCCACAAGCCATGCAAAAATCCATTTTGAGTTCATATTTAAGTTGTTGTATTAAGGAACCAATTTGGATTTTCTGAGGAAGAGGTTGTGTAGTGTCCATCTGGACACAAATTCTAGCATATCTTCCTCTAGTGAGAGCCACCGTATGCATGTCCATCTTCACTGGAATCCCAAGAGCTCTCCTTATAGCCAATAAGGCTTTTGGATCATAAAGTTCTAATGGGAGGTTTGGAAGCTGAATCCATATAGCCATGTTATCAAACGTTCCAACATGAGGAACATACCTTGGTTTCCACTTTTGAACAGCTAAAAAGTGATCAAAAACAAACCACGGCCCTCCTGCTAGAACAAGTATGTAATCATCAACAGACGTGAACTTGATGACATATTCACCTTTTGTAAGATCGATAACCTCTATGTCATTCTTGATTCTCCATAGTCCCTTTAGATGCTTTTGAAAATTGTCTATGGATCTGGTAATTCCAACAGTTTTAGCAATGATCGCCAGTTCCCAATTGGAGCAAAAACCTTTCCATTCACCTTCAGTGAATTCCAGGAAAGGGATAGATTTGTCTTTCTGTTCAACCATCCCTTCATTGTACGTGATGGAAGTCTTGTCCACATGGTTTAACCAAGAGTCGAAGTACTGATGTTTGGAAAAGCCCGTGAGCTTGTCCCTATAAGATCATTTGTGCTGAGAAGGTGATTCCTTGCTTGTTAAGTTTGATGTTGTTACCTCTTCAACTCCAGTCTGATCTTGGTGGTGGTGTAAATGATCCGGCAGTTGTTGTGGTTCCTTAATCGATATTCCTGTATTGTTTCTGGGTGGATAAGATTGTAAGGGTGGTGGGGGTGTGGGTGGTTTTCCGGTTGTGTTTGCATCGGCATTTTGTTCAAGAAGGTGTTGAAACGAGAGCATTTTCACAGAGTGTTGATTTTACTTAGTACTTAGTTACATTGTTGCCTTTCAAAATGGTTCGAATAGGTTTGTTCGTAGGTTTAGCAAAGGCACGACATCTAGTCCATTCTCAATACTAAATTCGAAAAGGATTCATCAAAAAATAAAGATAATTGCAAGGTACGCTAATTCTTATTCTTGCGTTATGACTGGTATGAGATCTCATGATGACTACAATATCATCACTAATCAATCATGATGAATTTGTGATTTGGAACAAGTTAAAACTTGTAGGCATGGAATATCCTGATAGGGGCTGGGAAAGGGATATCAAAATTAACTAGTGATGATTAATGGATACTCGAATGAGTCATGTAGTTCAAGTTGATAATCTAGAATGATAAGCTGTAAACACTAGAAGTTCTTTACTTTCTTGTTTTTACGCTAAGGAAGGAGAAAGTCGTGTTTTTAGTATTACGACTTTATTAGTAAGCCCTATTCGTTGCGATTAGGACGCGTGTCCCTCCATCGAACGGTTGTTGTGCGTTTGGTGTTGATAAACGGTTATTCCGTTAGTTTCCTGTATAAATAGCCATTGCAGAGCTATTGCAGAATCAAGCTTGTATTTCCCCATTTCTGTGCAATTGAATTGGCAGTTTCCTTGTGGCAATCCAGTTCGTAATAACTGGTGAGTCTCTCACTATTTCGTTGTCGATTCGACCTCGTGATAGGCTGAATCGTAACATTTGGTATCATCAGCCAGGTCTTGTCCGCGCAACTCCGGTGATAATTGCAATGGCGAACAAGGTGAATCACAGTGCTCGAATTGAGCAGCTGGACGGTGACATGGCGGAGCTCAAGGGTGAGTTTGTGGCTTTCAAATCGGAGTTTGGAGAGCTGAAGGACAATGTTGCTAGTCTGACGGCAATGATGGCGGAATTTATGCAGAAGTAGCCACCGCATACCAGATCGAGCGAATCGGAGCTGCGTGACCGCCGATCATCGACACCTGAGGGTAAATCTTCAAATACCACTCATATTAAGCCTCCACGAGTAGAGTTTCCTAAGTTTACAGTTGATAATCTGCGTGGCAATAAGTACTTTATGGTGCATCGAGTTAATGAAGAGGATAGGGTTACTATTACTGGTATGTATCTGGATGGATCTCTAGAGAGTTGGTTTGAAGATAACATAGAAGGTCGTGATGATATTGGTTGGAATCAGTTTGTTGAGATGATGCTTAACCGTTTTTTATCAGTGAAGAATGATCGAGTCATAGGAGAGTTCAATAAGTTGTGTCAGTTGGGGACTGTTGATGAGTATATTTTGAAGTTTGATGAACTTAAGACTTGGATGAAACGTAAGAATGCATTTCTCACTGATGAATATTTCATGGATAGTTTTGTTTGCGATTTGAAACCTCAGATTAAGTATATGGTGGATCTGTTGTGTCCTGTTAACCTTGAGCAAGCTATGCTACAGGCAAGGAAACATGAGGTGTTACTTGAATTTATGGATAAGAATAAGGTGGTTAAGAATAACATACAGTTGAATCTTCTAAATCTGTGGTGTTGAATAAGAAGGGTAGCTCTGTGAAGAAATTATCTAGAGAAGAGGTGGATGAAAGGAAGAAGAAGGGTCTTTGTTTAATTGTGATGAAAAATATGTGTATGGTCATAAATGCAAGAAACTGTTTACTATTGAGATCAAAGAGAGTAGTACAATCACTTTGGATGATGGTGAAGTGAATGATGATGAAATGGTAGTGTCTGTGCATGCTGTGTCAAGCCAGGAGGTGGTTGATACTATTAAGGTGAGGGGTAAGGTCAAGAATGTACCCCTAACTATTCTGATTGATTATGGCTCTAAACATAGTTTTTTGGATCCTCAAGCAGCTAAGAAGGTGCATTGTGAACTCGAGATGACTAATCCTCTAGTGGTGTCTGTTGCTGGTGGGGGAAGGATGAAATGTGACTCAAAATGTTCAAATTTCACTTGGGAGATGTCAGGTTATTGTTTTTCTGCTACTGTAAGGATATTACCATTAGGTGGTTATGATATGGTGATTGGGGTTGATATGATGAGGCAACTGGGTCCATTAATGTTTGATTTTGAAAATAACACAGTTACTTTCAAACATGAGCAGAAAGAGAATGTGTTGCATGGCATTAAACCTGAAGGAGCCAGTATTACCATGATAACTGGGATGTTTTTTTTGTGATGGAAGTGGGTCAAGATAGTGAACAGGAACATGATGAAAAGGAGCTCTCTGATCTTTTGCTAGAGTATGAAACAATTTTTGCCACTCCTACTCAACTTCCACCAAATAGAGAGTGTGAACATAAAATCACTCTAAAACCAGGAACTGAGCCTTTCAAGCAGAAACCATACAAGAATTCTTTCTTGCAGAGACAATAAGTGGATAAGTTGGTGAATGAATTACTGGAGACTAGATTCATCCAACCTAGCCACAGCCCTTACAGCAGTCCTATCTTGATGGTTCAGAATAAGGTTGGGAAGCTCAATTCTTTGACCATCAAAGATAATTATCCTATACCTTTGATTGATGACCTATTGGATGAATTAGGTAGAGCAAGAGTATTCTCTAAGCTGGATCTGCATGCAGGATATCATCATATTAGAGTGCATGTAGATGACATTGAAAAAACTGCATTTTTGACAGACTCAAGGCTATGAATTCAAGGTGATGCTGCACCAGCCACATTTCAGGCCTTGTCCTTCCTTGGTCACCAATGGATGCTGAAGGCCAACTGATTCTGCAACCAGTTGAATTGCTAGATAAAAGGCTGGTTAAGCGCAACAATTCTGCTATTGCACAAGTGCTAGTGAGGTGGGCTCATCTCCCAGCTAATGAAGGTACGTGGGAGGATTGGCCTGTGCTGCTCGATGCATTTCCATACGTTGAAACTTGGGGACAAGTTTCACCAGAAGAAGGGAGCAATGTAAAGACTAGAAGTTCCTTACTTTCTTGTTTTTACGCTAAGTAAGGAGAAAGTCGTGTTTTTAGTATTACGACTTTATTAGTAAGCCATATTCGTTGCGATTAGGACGCGTGTCCCTCCATCGAACGGTTGTTGTGCGTTTGTTAGTTGATAAACGGTTATTCCGTTAGTTTCCTGTATAAATAGCCATTGCAGAGCTATTGCAGAATCAAGCTTGTATTTCCCCATTTATGTGCAATTGAATTGGCAGTTTCCTTGTGGCAATCCAATTCGTGATAACTAGTGAGTCTCTCACTATTTTGTTGTCGATTCTACCTCGTGATAGGCTGAATCGTAACATAAGCTTTGTCGGGGCATCGAATTCTGAACAATTTGATCTGAGATCTCAGTTCTCACACACCAAATACAATAGCTTAACTTACATAGTTTTTCCGGATACTTTTTACATAAAATACAAGATGGTATACAAATACCAGCAATGAATTCACTAGTATCTATCACCAAGGAAAAGTTTAATCACCTAAGTTTCCGTAAGAGCATGCTGTACATCTTCACAGTACACACAAATGAATTGCAGACCAAATAAACAGATACAAAATAAACAAATATTACAGGCCAATTGATACCAGCACAACCTCCTCCCAGACCTTATGAAGAGCAAGGGCTCAGATAAATTTGCAGATCCTACTGCACATCTAGCTGTTTGAAGTAGCTTGTGAAAAGGTGTGAAGTGACAATGAGGCTGCCAAACATCTGCACTTCTTAGGGTTCTTACCGCTTTGGCTCATTCAAGGTCTTCCCCTCAAAAAATTCACCAAGCATATGTTCAAGATCCTCCGGGGTGTATCTTATGTACTTCTGAGGATTCTTACCATTCTCAACTAAAGGCCTGTTGGGAATTGAAGAACAAAGTCAATCTTAAAATAATATGTGTGTGATTCCATGCGAGTAAAACAAAGTAGAGGTTATAACAATATCAATTCCCATCATATCACCCCTCCACATTTTATCATACGACATCATCAGTCTGTACAATTTCATTTTCTACCGCAAAAAGTCTATATGATTTCAGTCCATGACAATGAGTTTATCCAGCTATTATTTCTCACTATGGAAGACGCCCTAGTATACTTCTCATGCAGGACTAACAATATTCATGGCATCCAGATCATTGATTAGCCATTTTCAATATTCAGGCAAATGTCATTGTAACCTAACTTTTGAGGGACGTAATTGTCAAGATTACACACACTGTTATGGATGCCTTGAAGATATATTTTGAGGCTACAAAGCACTTCAGCGGTAGTAGTAGGAGGTGCTAAATATCCTGTATTGGCAAAGATTGCACGCGATCGGTTAACTGTTCCAACAACTACAGTTCCTGCATTTAATCTTGGAGGATGTATTCTTCATGAGTCACAATCGATGTTTGCTCCGGATGCTATTAAGGCACTTGTAAGTGTTAATGATTGGATCCCGACTATGAAAGTTATTGAATTATATTATGTAATTTGCTTCAAGTTTGTTTTGCGTCATTCTGGTGATTGTATTAAAAATTATTAAAATACTTAATCTTATTATAGTTCAAGAGGAACATCCGTTTGGGGTCCCAAACAATGATGTATTGTCGAATGTAACTCTTGAGGTGTCCATATCATAAATTGTAGGGTCATCTTCGGGTTCCTAAGTGAGGTCTTCTTCTCCTTAATCTCCATATATGATTATGATGTCCAGGGTTTTTTAAGTGTGAATAAAACTCACTTCTTTGTTTTCTCTCTAGAATATCTAATTTGAACTACATTACATATGTTTTAGATTCAGATTTGATGGTTGGAAGAGCTAGCAACCTGGCATCATTCTTTTGCATTCTGGATGGATGAAATTGTAAGTTTCTAATGCAATATTACAATTTTTGTCAAGCACTAAAGTTTCTCATGGATTGAGTAATGATTTATCCTGATGATGGGTTTGAATTGAGCATACATATCCATATTCTCTTGAAAAGAAGGGAAACGTGGATGTTGAATATCATGGTCACTATCACATGTACTACCATGGATATTCTGATGAAATTGATTTGCATAGTATTCATACTGATGGTGTTGATTTTGTGACTTGCTTGATTGAATTGGGCATATTTCTCTCTACAGTCTCAAGAACAACATTGGTGGGTACATCTAGTATGAGTTTGACAAAGGAAAAGTCGAGGGTCCTTTTTGTGCGTTCCATATATTGCTTTCTGGGATTTCCAAAGTTGCATCAATACATATGGACAAATTGTTTTCAAGGAAACTTGACTTTGAAAAAGAAAGTATGAGAGGTGCTACACTGCTAATGTTATAACTTATAATAACTTATAAGAGAGTGATAAAGAATGAGAGAATGTTTTGAATTGTTGATAGAGTAGGAAAGAGAAGAACTAAATTATTGAGTGGATAAACACTTCGACTTTATGGGGGGTTAGGAAGTTCGTAATGGGAAACATATAGTTAGGATGTTTTAATGAAAAGGGGGGAGCATCTGTTTCTTGAATTCCTACATTTTGAATTCTGATTCGTCCATTTTATACTTCGGCCTCCCTCAACATGATTGGGTGTGGTTTTTCCTGATGTTCAGGAAAGCTGTTTTTACCACAAACTTGAGACGTTATGCGGGGACCATTTGTTGGTACCTAGTGGAATTTTGTTTTTCAGTACAGAAGTGAATGGGGACAGGTGCCGCATCTGTGCTCAGTTGGTGGGGACTGGGGAGCACTCATCTGCTGGGTTGTTCAGTTTAACAGCTCATGGATTGTAGATATGAGATGATAATAGTTGTGTGGAACATTATGGATGGTTACAAAACCCCTATTTAGGTTTCAAATAATAATGTCGTAATGTCAGGAAACTGAAGGCAGTTGGATGAATTATTTTTCAATAAAGAAACATAAAAAGCAGGTGAGTATCATATCAAATTGCATGCAAATAGTATCAAGTGGGAGGCAAGCACATACCCAAATCTTTTGATGAAAGACCTGTATGCTGGAAGTAAGACTTCAGCAACAGCAAGTCTAAGAGATTCCCGAAGCTCAGTGTCTGGAACAGTCCATTGAGATTGTCTCTGATGAAGCTCTTCAAATTGGATATTAAATGTCTTCAGCCTAGAGAACGTAAAGCCACTTTTAACAGCATGACTAGAACATACAAGATATACAGGGCACAGTAAGGTCATTACTGTCCGAAATTTAAGGACTCAAATTAACCTGTCTTTAATTATTGCTCTCGAAACACCACTACTGTTTCCTCCGTCGGCAGCACTTCCACCTCCGGATGAGGTCAGGCCTTGAACAGAGAGGCACTGCAGAATCTGGAAGATGAAGCAAAGGTAATTTTATTTCAAATGGAATGATACATCAGAAAAAAGCTTGTACTGAAGTGACGTCACGTCTCCATCTGTTAGCGTCTAATGACCTCAATGTTCAATCTTTTGGTTAAATGTTCTGTGCGTCAGTATTAGATTTGTGATGACTGAATCTATGCACCACTTGTATGGATTGATGGCCAATGTTTTCCCTAACAAGGGCAATGCTTCCCAATGTTAAACAGTTAAGGAAATTGACCCGTACACGGTTAGCGCTTCGTTTACCATTAGCACGGATGCTCATCCATTGTAAGCTATATCACTGAAGCTACATGATCCCTAAAGAAGTAATCTCAGGTTTGTTCTCCTTGGGGGTGGAAGGGTGGGTGGGGGGTTTTTGGAAGAAAAAAAAAGTTCCCCAACAATAGTAGAGATACCTTTGCCCAAGCAATCCGCTTATACTGGTTTGCATGTTGCTGTACAATTCTCCGATGCCTTTGTACCCAATCATCACCTAACAAATCTTTGGCTTCAGACCTAAATCAAGAAACACATAGCAGAATACTTCAGCAAGCACAGAAAGAGCAGCCAATGGAGCACAATGTCAAAAATAAAGGATCATAACCTGCGGACTGATCGGACCATATAATGAATGTTGTTCATCAGAAACAAATGAGTAAGAGAGTTGTCTCTATATTGCTTGGATTTCCCATCCAAATTGGTTTGAAGAGCCTGCATGATTCTCATTGTAACTGCAGCTAACTGAGAGTTTGAGTCTCCATTTTCAAATTCTTGGAAAAGTTGCTTCAATGTTGACTGGTAGCTTCAGAACAGAAAGCACAACGAATTTCATGCAGTTAAACATCAGCAGAAATTCAACATTACGTTCATGTACTTCAACATAATTTGAAATATAATCAACTTTTTTGTTTGTGCATATAGTAATATTCTATTGTAGCAAAATATAAGCTCGGCACACTTTAAAAGATTCCAATGAGTAGAGGGTAATTAATTTCAAAAGCATATAACACAATACAGCGATAGCATTTGTTTACTTACTCGAACAAGAATTTCACATAGTTAATCACGTAGCTCGTCAAAGGATGAACAGTCCCATCCGCAACTGCAGTTTTTGTTGCATCCTTTTCAACTGCTTCTTCAAAGTCCCCAAATGTTTCTTGTGCAGTTTGAGCAAGCCTCTTTGTCAATCCTAAAGCAGATTCTCTAATTTCATTGCATGCCTTACCTCGAAAAAGTGCTTCGATCTGCATTATTGATGTGATTACATTAAGAGACTTGGCAATGCACAAACCACTCTGGTCAAACTTCATATATGTTGCTAACACAACTCTGATACCAATTATACATGCATATCAACAAAATAAATAAGTACAGTGAATAATTAATCTACAAATTTAAGCAAACAGACAGCCAAAGAGAAACCGGTTAAAAGCATACAAGACATTCCAGTAGAACATAATGCTCCTATAATATTGCTTCAAATATAATAATATGATTAGTACCTCTAAGTGAAGTTCTCGCATTATTTCATACATATCTAAAAGCACAAATAGCTTTTCAGGCGAGCGCTTGCTTTTAGCAATTGCATCTCCAAAGCTAAGTAGCACAGCCACACTCCCTGCAGCAACTTCGGCAAAGCATTGATCCATGAGAGTGTCAAAACCCTCAAATATTTGATCACAGACTTTACGTTCTCCAGCAAACAGTAACTTGACCTGTTTAAGGATAAAGTTAATCTCCAATGCAATCTAAAATGAGAAGCATCATTAAGAAGAGAATTTACTGCAATCCGCATGAAGTGGATCCAATTTCCAATTTTAGCTTCCAAAACCTCCCATTGCATCTTTTGGACATCATCTTTGCTGAGCTTTTCAACTCCTAATTTGCGAAGACTGTCTTCTAAAACTGGAGAACGTGTATCCCTAGGGAAAATTGAAATTTTATTATATCAAGCAATAAATCATACTGCAAATGGCTGAGTTTGACTCTGATGCACAGAATTGATGCTTGGACCACTACTAATAATGTGAGGACAATACGTCGAAAGCAAATTAGCAATCTCATTTTTGATATATGACTTTCATAATCAAACCATACTCAGGCAATGGCGAGTTTCTAATATCTCTACAATCTCAGTCACTGTTTATGATATTACAACAACCCTTAGCTGCAAGCATACATGATTATCACTCATATTCGCTCAAGGTCAATACTACATACTCACCATAGAAAAATGGCAATTCCACATGTCCCACTGAATACCGATCTTAATTAGTGGAAAACAAAAGGAAAAAAGATGGAAGAAAAAAAAAAGATAGAAGAATCAGAAATATTTATTTCGATTTTTTAACATTATAATTAATTGGAGTGTGAAAATTTCAACCTTAGAGCAAGGATCATAAACTTTAAAAAACAACAAAAAAAACCTTAAACAAGAAATAAAATAAATATAAATAAAAACTTTTAAAAAAAAACAGAAGAAAGAATACCATCATAAAATCTCAAACTACTATCACAGCATCAAAATGTAATTCCAATGGACGTAAGCACAGATGCAACAGTTTCACTACAAGTAAACAAGCTCAGATTCCCATGGCCAGAAATCAGAAAGCATCAAAGCTCACACAAAGAACAGAAGAAAGTACGTCTACAGAAACAAACTTAATCCAACTGAACTCCATCTCATCTTTTCATAAGTTTCATGTTTACGATGTAAAAACCAGTAGCCTCCTGAACTACATAGAACCTTTGTAAGCATATCAATGCCAAATACAGATTACAGATGATTAAGAATAATAGTCTAATAGCATATCTAATCAGTATGCCTCTGAAAGATATTTAAACGCCATTCCAAAAAGATGAAGACAGCGGGGATATTTATTGCCCCTACACAAGTTGCTCTCACATATTTATATTTATGATTTGGACGTAGCTAATCTCTTGAGATTGGTATTGCAGTCAGAAGTATGTAATATCTTAAAGCTCCATGGTGCAAAGTTGGGAAATTTACCTGTATATTTTCTGCAACTGCTGTTGATCCCCAGCTTGAACCATCTGTTGTGCCAAATCGTGCAACAGTGGCAAGATTCTAGGAGGAATCAGAGTCGGTGTTGTATATTCAGCATTTTCTGAACTATTACTTTTACTTTCATGATGACCATGTGATGATGGAAGCTTGCCAGGTGAACCTGATGATGGCCGCATAGAATTGGGAAGGCATTCAAAAAGCCGTTCAGGTTCCACAGGTTTGCTGGGGTAACAGAAAATCAAGAGGCATAAAAATTAGTATAAATGCCCACTAGATTATTATGTGACAACTGACAAGTGAGCTTTCAAAAAGAAATTAGCACATGTTACAATCATAAGTTCATAACACCAGTAATCCTTTCAGAAGGCTGAACACGTATTCGTTTACATTTGTTGCCACTATTTTACAGTACAGAATTCAGAGCTTCAGAGTTTTATATGATCTATTTCTCATGAATCATAACCTAAGAAGCATTTATTACTGCATATCAACAATAAGTAATAGGTTTAATTTCCTTCATTAAACTTAAATTACAAAACTACCTTTAAAAAGACACAACTTACTAGTTTAATTATAGAAAGACAAAAAAATTGCACCAGAAACTATTAGGCTACTTAACACTACAGACATTTTTCATTTCAATCAACACACAAAACTTTCCGTCAACTTTCAAAACAGACAAAGGTTGGATGTCCGTAACTTTTCCCTATAAGTTCTAATAATTATCAACTTTAACCCAACTAAAAGATACTACCTCCGTTTTTTTAAAAGCTTCCTAGGTAGACTTTTTTCGCGAACTTTGACCGTGAATTGCTCTAAAATTATACGACAAAAAGATATAGTAAAATTATATTATGAAAATAATTATGCACACTTTTGTAACATAATTTTACTATATTTGTTTGTCGTATAATTTTAGAGCAATTCGCGGTCAAAGTTCGCGAAATAAGTCTACCGAGGAAGCTTTTAAAAAACCGGAGGGAGTATAAAATACTAAAACAAATCCCTAACTTATAAGAAAACTTAAAGTTACCCCAATTTCCAAAAAGGTATTTTCAAAATTACCATCTTCACAAATAAAGAAAATTATTTGGATGGAGCTTGAAGCTCCTCCATTAATGGAGTAGCAGGAGCTTCACAAACGGAGGAAGTATATTATATAAAATAGTAGTAATATACTATTTTTTTAATACAATTCTTCTAATTTTATTGTCCAGTATAGTTTGGGAGTAACGTGAGGCCAAACTGAAAAAGAAGTCAACAAAAAAGTGGGAACATTGTTAGTGGCGGAGGAAGTACTATATTGTAGATTTGCAGAACGGTGTAGTTTTTCCGAGGTATCATACATGTATGGTTGTTCTGAATTGGTGATGGGTGCTGATTTCTTCCAGGTTTGGCTGGAGGACTTTGTAGACTTGGGACTGAGTGAAAGAATTTAACGAACTTATGGGATCATTATGGCGGTCATCAAACCTGTGAGGAAGGCTGGGAAAGTTTATTTGACAACTTTTCCACTCTTTTTGGGACATAATTATTTTCAGACTACAGAAAGAGCCCGATTGGATACATTTGACACAACAAAACATACTATAAAAGTGGAAACCATACCTGTAAGATAACAAAAGTTGTGTGAACTCCTCTGCCAGCTTGGATATAGCCTTGGATAGTACATTGTTCATGTGGTTGAGCACTCCATCACTACTTTTGTAACTCTTGTTTTTGCTGAAAAAGCGAATATTGTTTCTCAGTTGCTCAATTGCTTGAAGATAAGTCTCCAGGTCCTCATGTGGACCTTTGAGTATTTTTGCCTCAGCCTACATGAACAGTGGAACACAAAGATGTAAAAGAAGTAAACAAAAATGCAGGTTTAAGACTGAAACAATAATACTATTTCTAAAGTCTAAACATATTCATTTATATCATGTATCAAATAAAGACGTTCGTATCAGAACTAGTTACGCATACCGATTAACTTTATATTGTTTGATTGGAATTTTTGCTTCACTAGGGTGTAGGATATAACGTCTGAAATTTTCTAAATTGGCCGCACTTAGCACAAAAACACATACTACATGCTAAAAGCCGTGTCCAGTTTAATATATGGAGGTGGAAGCCAGAGTAGAGAACAATGACCATATATATAATGCAGGGACATGTAGGTTTGATTATGTTTACTGGAAGCCTGGAAATTAACTTGAGATTATTGTAAGACCACAATATGACTACGGAAAGCAGAAAAAAACCAGGAATCAAATTAACAGTATGAAGTTGGGAAATAAGTTTTAAACACGTTAGGGAACACAAAGTGATGCCACATAATATATCAGAGTTCCTTGTCAGATAAATATTTGTGAACTCTATTTCAATTCTATAATGCAAAGAAAACTACCACCTGCATGACAAAAGAAATGCTCAAATGCAACATATTGGTTTTTGGGTAGTCCAAATATCTACCTTTGGCTCTCATTCCAAAACCAGTATTTCCTCGGTTCCTCAATTATTTTGACTTTTTTAGCCTCCACTTGACCACAATTTAACCCTAAATGATACCTGAAATTAATTTTTTTTTTTTTAAACATATAATGAAAGTATAATCATCATATTTTCCTACTAATACAATTTTGTAATTACTTTTCCATTACAACTCAAGATTACTTTGTGGCCAAATGGAGCCTAAAAAAGTCAACGAAATAAAGCAGTATACTAATTTTGGACCAGAAGTAAACTTTTTTACCCCGAACAAAATAAGATTCTCCATATGTGATTCATCCTTCTCATTTCAGAAAAAAGAAGAAAACATATTTATTCATCTTCCAATTTCGCATCTAACTTTAAAAAACCACTTCTGAATAGTAACTTGTGTACTTTTATTGGGATAGAGGGAGTATTTTGTTGGGAAATTCTATAAGACCCATATTATGAGACTAAGTAGCTGTCAGGCCCATTTTAAAATTATCTATTAGTGTAATCACTCTTCCATTCTATGCTTAATAAGTAAAATCCTTAGTAATTCAAAGCTTCGCTAAATGCTATTAGTTTTCTATAAGGGAGACTGTCGGGATGAAACAATATATGTCCATTCCCTAGAGACAGCTTTTATAGAGTGTAGAGTATGTTTTGAAGCTGTTGGACTCAATTTTTACAAGTTGTGTCTGGTATGGCAAATTAACAGGAAAAACTAGAGGAGTTATAAAGGTGGCCGAGTGGTAAGGAAGCTAGAGTAGCACATAAGAGGTCGGGTGTTTGAACCACGGCAGAGGCATAAGGTGGTTTAGGTTGGAGTTTTAAGCTTGATATGGGTGTATTGTAGTTATAAGGTGGTATAGGAGTAGGAGTAGGGTAGTTAGATTTGTCGTATTAAAAAAAATGGAAAAGCTAGAATTAAGTGCTTGACTTGGAAATGTAGATGACACTTTGCATTTGCGGGGGAGGGGTTGAAAATTGCCGGACGGGCTTGATATTCGGAGGAGAAACATTACATATCATTAAAAAAGCGCAAAAATTGATAATGTCATTAGGATCTTGAGACATGATTTTCATTTTACAATGAAAAATAGAGAAGATTTTACAAATAAGGGGTTACATTCATCTATGTGTTATAGAATGACAACATCCATTTAATGCAAAGCTAATGTGGCAGGATAGAGAGGGTATGTGATGGGGTGTGGTTATTGAAGAATGAAAATGGTCATAGGGCCAAGAACTTGGTTGGAGCAATATGAAATTTTCCCTTGTAAGACCAAGGCTGCTAAAATTCCTTTTAGTCAAGGTTACAAATATCCCAACCAATCTTTTCATTGCTTTTTACAGAAAAAACTAAAGGATGAACTTCAGGTGGTACACAAAGAAGTTAAATCATCGTTTCCTTCAAATTGTATTTTTGATCGTTCATAATCTTGATTTCACTGTTCGACAAGACAAGTTCAATGCCTCGACTTCCATTTGCTTAGCGATTTTATGCATAGCCATAAACACACCTCGTCCAATGCGTAAATAAGTAGGGACTAGTTCCTCTGAGATTATTACTGTCAACTTAAATATATCCAGGAATCTACTCTAAGAAAAAACAATTATCAGTTACAATGGAAGTGGCAGGGATCAAAAGACAAGCATAATATTGAAACATGAACTCGAGTATCTACGAAATCTTACTTGGCGAGAAAGATCAAATTGTGATAATACGACATCAGCGGCCTTTAGAGTTCTGTCAATATTCTCATGAGCTCTGCGAATGGCATGGGTCCTTATCTACAAAAGGCAAATTGAAAAATAAGTTACAATGTGCGGCCATAAACAAGAATTCTTCACAGGTTAATCGGACAATAATTTCCAACCAGATCCTGTAATCATAAGACTTGAGATGGTAACAAAATGTATAACTTTCTCACTTATTCGTATGTAAAAAAAATATGATCCAAAATTATTAGAATTTAAATAGTTCTAAATACTTGAATTAAATTTAACGCCAATCGAACTTCTTTCTTTAATTTCTCTTTACATACGATACTTGAGACAGATTTCATAAGTTACAAAATATGATTCAAAAATATTAGAATTTAAATAGTTTTAAATACTAAAATTAAATTTAACGCCAATCGAACTTCTTTCTTTAATTTCTCTTTACATACGAATTACTTGAGACAGATTTCATACTTGTTATAGCATCCTATAACAGGAAATTATGTATCTCCTCATTCAAATATCGATTCTTGTGTGTACAGTGAATCCAAGTCAAACAATCAACATTGTTTGGTAAATGAGTCAATGGATATCAAGGGAAAAGAGAACTTGGATACAAGCTTTTCTGGACCTGATAGAAATATCTTCCATTTCCAATGTTACGATTTAAGAATAGGTAATCAGGAACTATTTCACCCAATCTTTGTGAGATAAAACACCTAATCCCACATTGCCTGTAGTAACAGTTCCTATATCCATGAGATATGTTATGCTGTATCTTAAATTTGATCTTGATATGCCAAACATTGAAATTCAAACATGAGAAATCATTGGATTATCCATGATTTCCTGCCAATGAGACGATACTATAGTTATACAAATATAATTTCACAACACTGATATAATCCCCTCAAACCAACACTAATAGAAGAAATTTCATTTTCAGAGCAAACATTCTGCAGACGAATAGAAAATTCAAGTATATACCTTATGTATTCTTAATCGCTATAAATGAACGATAGCATAGGAGTAAAAGTAGCAAAGTAATTGCTAAGTTTAGAAAACTAGAAATTTGTCACATAATTAATTGAAAAGTGTAGAAATGGAGAAAACAATATAATTTGAGAAAAGAAGGTAAAGGAAGGTAAGAGCATTCAGTAGACTGACATACCATAGATCAAATACAAAGCTATCTTTTTAATATAACATTGTATTATCCTTAAACAAATAAGGTCGTTTGCTCCACATAAGGCGATTTATATCAGCATAGTAGTTTCCATCAAATACACCGGAAAGCAAAACCAAAAATTGAAATAACAGTAAACCTTAAAAAGACTTATGGATAAAATTTCCTATATCCATTGGATCTGCTGTACGTTAAATTTCACCTCCTACA
The DNA here is from genome assembly GCA_036897195.1 of Plantago coronopus. Taxonomy (NCBI): domain Eukaryota; kingdom Viridiplantae; phylum Streptophyta; class Magnoliopsida; order Lamiales; family Plantaginaceae; genus Plantago; species Plantago coronopus. The sequence continues at coordinate 16,982 of JAYMSL010001060.1, forward strand.
TATCAGCATACTATGTGTATACTCTTATACCAAACAATACCACAAAGTTATGTACATCACAATTCACAAGACGGATATAATCCTCTCAAACCAACACCAAATGCTGTTTCACTTTTAGATCAACAAATTCTATTTTGCAAATAAATAGGAAATGCAAGTATATCTTATATAATGCAAATTAGATTGAGAAGAAGTAAAATAGCCACATATGTTTTAAATTTAGTTAAATGAAATATAAATAATTAATTGATAGAAGAAGGGTTGAAAATAGAGAGACATTAAAACTCGAGCCAAAAACAGACGAAACTTGAAATTGTAATCGATTAAGAGCATACTGGAAATGTACAAAGTACAGATCCAGGAACTCGGAATAACAAAAACACATCTATGAGGCTATGAGGCTGTGTTTACTAATAATACGACAGTAACATTTCTATTGCAACCAGATAATGCCGTATGATCCAACAAGGCAGCTGACAGTTTCGATCAATTGGAAAGGAAAAGCAAAACTGTAACCAAAATCGAGTTAACAGTAGATCGATCTTCAACAGAATTTAAGATAGAGATGAAATCAATGAATTACTTGAGTAGGTCGCATGGCAGTTTCTAGGGCGGAGAGACGGTGATCAAAGGATCCTAAAATGGATACCATGTTGTCTGTGATACACTGGCTCTTCCCCAATGAATCTCTCATCTGTGCCGCCCTCTCGGTCAGCGTATCTGCGGCTCCACCGCCGCTACTTCTCGCCGGAATGCCCATCTCAGCTGCAAGAGAACCTAAGTCTAAAGTTTATAGGCGCGAGAAGAAAACGAAATTTGAGGAGTGGGGTGAGTTTGTGAAGGGGATAAATAGGGGTCGTAGACCTTCAGAGCGAGTTGAAAATGTTGGTCCTAAACGGCGGCGAGGTCGACCGAGGAAGACGCAAGGTGAACCAGTAGTTCCAGTTGCTGTTAAGCCTGCGGATCAGAACCATGTAGACAACCTTTCAAGTCTGGGAAGGTGTTCTTGTGAGGAGGAGGCTGTAGTAATCACGGATTTGGGAGTCGAGACTGAGAATGGCTGATTGAGGCTGGACCGCTGGACACATAGGAATGGCAATTGGAAGTGCCCCAGATCATACAAGTCCGGACTCCGGACGCTGTCCGATCGGATCGGTGATGGGTCAGCTCGGATTTTGAGATGTACCTACTTTTTCGGGTCGGATCTTATGAAACCCGATTTTATTGAGTCCAAAATAATTGCGCTCCAACACGTTCTATATTCCGACTGAATTCCTATCGTTAACACAGAGAGTGATTGCTTATTACATACCGCGTCAATGGCATCCTGTTCATTTTGTGTTGGGCTGGGAATAAGAGGACAAATAAAAAAGATGGGAGAAATCATTGAGAGGTCATATACATGTCACATACCATATACATAAGTTACCAAACAAGTAAATAACGACTCGCAGAGACAAATTCAGATGAATTGTAAAACTTAGTGTTACTTGGACGTGGATCGACATCTTACGGATGAACCACCTTCCAAATGGTCCGAAGGATCCCTCATTGCTCATGTCCGAGATCCAAACAACTCGGAAGAGAAGAAAGTCTCCAAATCAATGTGGCAACACACGATTATTGTAAGAATTACATTCTGAATTGTCTTTCTGATGATGCTCTTTACAATACAACTACAAAATTGGAATCGGACTCGTATGGATTGTAGTTGGTGACCATATTTAAGAGGCTGGATGATTAAAGAGTGTTTTGAATTAAGTAGAGAGAAAGAAGTGATTTTTGAAGTGCGAAGAAGATAGTGAAGAGTGATGTGTATTTATAGATCTCGAATACATATGTCCGTTGGTATAATATTTTTTATTTTTCTCATTGATGACAATATATTTAGCACTTTTTATTGTCCTTTTTCGCTAACCATAACGCGGGTTTGTCCCCACTTTAGTCTTGTTTTGTGTTGTTTTTACA
>JAYMSL010001061.1:0-18947 GCA_036897195.1 Plantago coronopus
TTCTGCTTTACTCTATTTAACTTCTCTCCAATATACACTTAAAAATATAGATTTAAATGTATGTGCAATTCTACAAATTTGATATTTAATTAGTTCTCAATCTTGGGATGAGGTTCACAAATTTTATAACGTATCACGTGATTACTTCACGCGGGTACCCGCGTGTAAAAGGGTACTAGTGGAGTAGTAATGTAATGAATTTTAAGGTAGCTTTAACTTAAGTAGTTAATTAAGGGATGATAAGTAAGTAGTGGGCATATATGCGAGTTGAACTTTCCATCAATGGGAGGGACCAAATACCTACCTTTTATATCCATCCAAAAACAAATGAATATACTGTGTTTTTTTTTTGAAGAGGCAAATATATTCTAATCCTACTCCTACTCATACACTAATCCAATACCAACCTTATACCCACACCAATACCAACCTTATATCACAAAATAAATCTCCATCTCCGGGAATCGAACCCGGGACCTCTAACCATTACACCCTGCACCTTACCACTGCACCACCCCCTGGGTTCATGAATATACTGTTATATCCATCCAACAATTTAGAGTTTTCTCTTTTTAATATATACTCTTATACAATTACAATCGTTCGACAAATTTCTAATTAATGATTAATTAAATATTTTACGAGTTTCAATACAAAAAAAATAATCATCCATATTCCATAGTGGAGATTGAACCCGTAATTTCTTAAATTCGGGATGTCCCAACTTGCCAATCAGCTACAAACTTTGACATGACAATGAATTAATTACCATTATATACATTCTCTTCCTGTGAAGCTCGACCATATCTTGACTCCTTCAAGACTCAATTTCAACAAAATATTCATTTTAAAAGAAAAAATATGAGAAGAAGAAACATTCAATGAATTTCGTGGACGGAGTTGCCGACGAGTATTTGCGTTAGCTGTGATGAAAGTGACAATTATAAGTCAAGCAACATGAAAATCAATTAGTGCCTAACTACTTAACTTTTGCAACGTTAATAATAATCCCGTTATTTTCAATATAAATTCATTTTCAATCAGTCCAGTTCAACTCAGTTTAAGTTTACTTAGTTTAAATTTATATTCCACCCCAGTTCAGTTCATAGCAGTCCAGTTCAATTCAATTCAATTCAGATCCGATCATTTTAGTCTGGTTCATGTCAATTCAGATCAGTTCAGTTACGTAAATTACATGAGAAGTTTGTTAAATGGACTTGTTCCAGAGTTCTGCTCCCTTTAATATGCCTCCCAAAGTCGGATCAATAAATCAACATCTTGCTGTCACTAACATCTCATTGGCACAATTAAGATGCTAGCTAGTATGAAAGTGGAAATTAATGGTTGACGATTTTGAAGAATGTTTAAATAGAAGATCATTCTAAAGTATAGATTTGCAAAGATTTATGTAACATTTTCGGAATTTTCCACCAATCGTAGTCATTGGTCGAACGGGTATTGCCCACTAACAGTTATTAACACGTAATAAAGTGGTGTTTGTAAATGCTTTCGAAACATACGTAAAAGTATATAAGGAAACGAAATTGAATGACAACGAAAAAGCTGGTTGGGTGGAACTAGGGTGGGGTTTACCTGTAAAGTCACCTTTTTTTATTCAGTGTTTGTCCGGAAACTACGTAAAATTGGAAAATCAATGATAAAATACCAAAAGATGCATGATTCGAATCACGTATTCCTTCACAGTAAGAAGAAATGTTGCGGATGACATTTTTAAGAATTCCCGCCGAGTAAATTTTTAACCTAACAAATTTTTGCATTTTTAATGATGGACTTACAAAAGATGCACGAACTGGTCCTTAAACGAAGAGTCAGACGTACTATTGTTCGAATCGCAAGACATGCAAACCTCCATCCTGAGGAATTTTGTTATAACAATTGTTTTTGTTTGAATTATTATTGCACATGGATTATGAAATCTGCTGACTTCAACAATGATCATTCATATTTCTCAAAGAAGGAAAAAAACAATGATCATGCATGAAGTGTTCTTAAACAAATTAAGTAAACCTAATTAATTCACCATGTCCCATGTTCTTGAAATATACGCAAGTTGACTTTCATATTTAATATAATAATAGTACTATTGAAGTCAACTCTAATTTTGACCACTAAATTACCTCAACAACGAAGATACTGCTGGGATTGAACTTATAATGGTTGACAAGTTGTACTGACTTAAAACGGGAAGATAATAAAAAATATATTTTTTTTAAACGACAAAATTTACGTTATTAATAAAGAAATTCCTGTTAATTACCAAAAGCTAATTGACCAAAGCTACAACTCGCAAGGAAATAACTCGATACGGAATATAACTCCAAACCAAGATAATTACTCAGTGACTCAGTGTCAGGATCACAATTGCTTAATACTTCCGAAAACTTGATAGGCACTGATACACTAAAACGAACGCTGATATACTACATTTTTAGTACTAATAAACCAAGAAAATCTATTTATATAATGAAAATAAAACTAAATTTCGGCTTTTTAATTCTTATTGTTACAAAGCCTAGCAGCTCCAAAATATCGACACCATTGTCAGAAAATAGACATTTGGCCGTTCCTTCTCAACTTACATCAGTTGACCTTTTAACTTCATCCTTAAGTGCACGCGTTGACCTTCCGTTTCACACCTTCCCCATTGAGAATCCTCCACGTATGATGGTCAAAATCACGGAAAATAAAATATCGACGCAACCTCGTAAGAACTAGCTGCGTTGGTTAAAAAGAGATAAACTTTTATCTTGACACGAGTTCGAATCTCACGGAAGACCAAGTTATTATCATGTCTTTTGAGTCAAAGCAAGTCACACTTGTGCAATTTTACTTGACCCACGTTGATTGAGCTTAGGCTACGTTCTTTAAAACTTAGGTAGTGTTTACCATTGCTGGGAAAAAACACTTCTCTGCTTTTGGAGGAAAAAAAGCAGAATTGTAGTGTTTTATTTCCCGACTTCTACTTTTGCTTTTCTTAAAAAAAGCAGGTAACCACCTGCGTTTGAGAAGCAGTCCAATGGTTGTTTTTACTGCTTAAAGAATCCAGTCTGCTTTTTTTCCTAATTAGCAAACACATGCAACTTTTTCTTAAAATCACTTTTTTAATACTTTAAGTAAAAACAGGTTAAAATCAATTTCGAAAAACAATGGCAGACACTCACTTAAATTACGAGTCATTCAGTTCCAAATTAGTTCAAATTAGTTCAATTCAGTTCATGTTTGATTATTTTAAATTTGTACACCAGTTCACATTAGTTCAGATCAGATCAGTTTAGTTCAAGATTGGTTATTTCAAATTTATACTTCAGTTTCGTTCAAAATTTCTCAGCTCCATTCAGTTCAGTTTAAATTAGTTCACATCAGTTCAATTTGAATTTGTACTTCAATTCAATTCAGCTCAATTTATAAATTTTCAACTGAATTAATAAAAATCTTTTTTATACGAGCGATCGGAGTTTATCTAGTTTATCTAGTGCATACCCGAACCATATCCAACATTATTAATAAAAATTAGGGCGCGTAAATCAGCAGTACAGTACAATACTAGGATGAAGAAAGTAAACAGAAAAATAACCGAAACAGCTTGACGACTTCCTGGTAATAATGCTGGAGAAACAAAGAGAGACCTTTCCCTCTTTTTCTTCCTCATATTTTGTTCACATATAAGAGAAAAATTCTGAACCTTTCTCTTCTTGATCTTCTTCTTAGATTCCATCATTTCTTGGTTTCTAGCTCATATTAGGCACCCCTCCAATTAATAATGGGCAATTGCTTTGCTTCTCAGCTTCCTACTGACCCTAACCCTAGCTCAACTAATCCTAGTAGCAGTAGATACTCTACTCCAGGTACTTACTTGTTACTTGTTCAACTTCACTTTCACCTTTTATTGTTTTGCTACCTTTTCTGGGTTGTTGGTGTTTTCACGGATTTCTTCATTTTAGGAATGTAAATGAGAATCTTGTCTGCTTTTATATACAGTTTTGTGCTTTTTGCTTTTATGGGTGTGATACAAGTGTGGTTCTTTGTTAGTTAATGGTTGGCTTGTGGTTAGATTAGTTGGTTGGTTTGTTACACACTTACTTCCAACCAATAGGTCGGGTTATGGTTGTTAGATTAGTTAGTAGCTGACAAAGAAACTGCTGATCGGTTGGTAATAATATTCCCCTCCAATCAATAGGTCGGGGTCGGAGTCACGGGGCTAAATTCAAAACAAGAAAAAGGAAAAAAAGATTACTTTGTAGGTGTTTGAATTGGGAAGAGGGGTTTGTGATGAATTCTGTGATTTGTTTCATTTAGGGACATCTCATACTTACAGTAGTAATGGTGGAGGGCTTTGGGCAACTGACAGCAGCGCTGGTCGAAGCAGGTTTTCGGCTGCTCTGAGCGAGGATTCGTGTTTGAATGGGGAGATATTGCCCACGTCGGATTTGAAGATTTATAGCTTTGCTGATTTGAAGAATGCCACTAAGAATTTCAAGGCTGATATGGTGTTGGGTGTGGGAGGTTTCGGTACGGTGTATAAGGGGTGGGTCGATGAGAAGACCCTCATGCCGTCTAAATTTGGCACGGGGATGATGGTTGCGATCAAGAAGTTGAATCCTGAGAGTACGCAGGGGTTCGATGAATGGCAGGTATTGTAACTTGAGATGTGTTCTGTTCCTATTCTTTATCAATTTCATTTTTTCGTAGTTTTGGAACTTATATCTCGAAAAGAATGTCTAGTTAGCTAAAATAGGCCAGCGTTATTTTTGCACATGGCTAGATGAGGATTAGATGGATAACAACACTAGCAGATTCTCGTGCTCTCTTTGGTGGATGTTCACATCCCTGGACCATGTAACTCAATATGTTGTTTCAGTTTTTTGCTTTTCTGATTCGGGGCCTGTATTTTGATTCTCTGTATTCCCTTTGGGCCATACCGAGAGTAAGCAATTGAGGAAGGCAAGGTTTGCTAATAGGTTGTAGACAAGTGGAGATGAGACCAAAGCAAGTTACCATTAAAAGTACGTAGCTCTTGAGACTAATATTGCCTATTGTTAGCTAGACAGTAAGAAATGTTGGAATCTAACAAAACAATCAGAAGAGAAAGGTTCACAATTTTTTTTATATGCGAATAAAATTGAGGAAGAGAAAGAGGGGAAAGGTCTTTCTATCATTTTTACCCGGAAGTATCCTGTACTTTACCTTTCCATGGCATGTTTTACTATATATCTACTATAATTTGACATTAGATGTTTCGGATCATCCTAATGTTGTTTATTTCGGAAATGTAGTCAGAGGTGAACTTTTTGGGAAGACTGTGGCATCCCAACCTGGTAAAGCTCTTGGGATATTGTTGGGAGGATAAAGAATTGTTACTCATGTATGAATTTATGCAGAAGGGGAGCCTAGAAAACCATCTCTTTAGACGTAAGACATTGTAGAAATAATTGAAAAGACTAGACTGAGACAAATTTCCTATGCTGATATCTTGGTTTTACATTCCAATACAGGAAATGCTGCCTCTGTTGAACCGTTATCATGGGATATCCGACTCAAAGTAGCAATAGGAGCAGCAAGGGGGCTAACCTTTTTGCACACTTCAGAGAAGCAAATCATCTATCGAGACTTTAAGGCCTCAAATATTCTTCTCGATGGGGTAAGATCCTGTTTGATAGAGAATTTTCGTCTACTTTATCACATTCATTGTTTTGTAAGAACTAAAGAAGCACTGGTCAACAAGTACAACCACGTTATCATCTCTGGATTGCTTCTGATGAAAGTTCTTCATAATCGCTGTACTGTTCAAAATTTACGACTAATCCGAACCCTCATTGTCTCACAAAGACACAAACCATGTGATTTTCCCCATCACCTATGAATTGTCATCACTCCCGTCACCAAAAAAGAATTTTAATGTTTTCGAGGCATGGATACCTTTTTACAGGATGTCTAACATTTGGGCTGGGTGCATTGTACTAGCATTGTCTGTGTGACTAAAACACTAATCTGGTCAATATAAGATATAGCCAATTATCGTTAGGTGTGTTAGCTCATATGTGGATCCGATGATTCGTTGGCTATCTGAAAGATCAATCTTTTGCTCATTCTGGTGTCGATTTTTCAACTTTATGATATAAACTAAAGTTCTAAATCTAATAGGATCTGTACACTCTGGAAATTTTCTGTATCCCCCTGAATGTTGATTCCTAATTGTAGGCCACTCTTTGCTTTTTGCAGAGCTACAATGCTAAGCTATCGGATTTTGGCTTAGCAAAGATTGGACCTTCCGGGGGCGAATCTCATGTTACCACCCGAGTTATGGGGACATACGGATATGCTGCGCCTGAATACATCGCAACAGGTTAGCGCTCACCTGACCCTCTACATATCTTTTCCAAGGTCCAGGCGCAGACTTATCTAATCCCCATCAGGCTCACTTTTTCCACCCTACACTTACGGATACCTTCAACTTTTCATTCCCTGCAGGGCATCTATATGTCAAAAGTGATGTGTATGGCTTTGGTGTCGTGCTGCTCGAGATAATGACAGGCTTGAGAGCACTTGACATGTCGCGCCCTACTGGGCAGACTACTTTGGTCGATTGGATGAAGCCTCTTCTCAGCTCAAGACGCAAAGTGAAAACCATTATGGATGCACGTTTAGAAGGACAGTATTCTTCAAAAGCAGCAATACAGGCTGCTCAACTTACGCTTAAATGCTTGGAGCCGGAACCTAAAAAACGACCTTCAATGAAAGAAGTCTTGGAGGCTTTGGAGCAGATTGCAGCTCTTGAAAAACCGAAAGAATCCAGGAGTAGATCCGCGCTTCCTTCTGCATCTCATTCCCATCGCCAATCCCCACGGTGTCGAAGATGATCCATGTTTTGTTGGCTTTCGCCTATGTTTCGGATTGAAAATTTGATGATTCAATTTTTTCTTCGAGTCCAATATAATTTAGGAAAATGCTCGATTCTTTTTCTGGGAAGTCAGTGTACTAATATATCTGTACTAAGCAAAGCTGTTGTTCTCTGTAGTCTGTAGAAGGAAGAGACAGACAAACCATCTTGTAGATTTGTGTGCAAAGCAGGAAACATTATGTATATTTCATATTCTTTTGTTAGGATTTACATTTTGCTGTCCTATACTCCTGTATATAAGTTAAAGTCGGAAAATTGTAAAATAGTGCTACTTTCAAAAACTGTTTCGTTCAACTGACAGAGTATTAAACGACTATAATATACGAACATAAACTTGCTTTCTTGGTCCTCAAGCTACATTCAGCTTCCTCCCCGGCAGCTGATGATTCTGATCAGGATATCGACAAGCTTGTGCCTGGTGAAGACATGCCGAGTTTGGAGACAAATTTGGAGATATCCTCGTCGATCCCTGGCTGTGATGCTGCAGGCTCAGGCTCCCCTGCCTCAGGCACGGCCTCCACAGGCTGTGGCAGCACCACACGCTGCTGCAGCTGCGGGTGGTTCAATGCCAAGATCTGCATGCCGAGAACGTGGGATTGCTTGCTGGCCAAGGTGTGCTTGGAGGCCAAGCAATTACCCTCAATCTACTGTATGGAAGTCAATTCAACACCTAAACCAAACAATATATTTTCTGGCTTGACTGTTTTTCCTAGAAAGAACATATATCTTCTGTTTACAACTAAGTCAAATGCTGGAGTATAATAATTTAAAAAAAAAAATAAAAATCGATACAGGCGTAGCTCTTAGGCCTCTGATTTGAAATCCACACCTCGTCACCTATATAAAGGGTCTCAGGTTCATCGAAACAAAACACAAGAAATAATCCTCATTTTCTGTTGTGTTCTTCCTCTCCTTCTGCAGTTACATAGTCCAGGCCTTTAGCTAATATCTTCTTTCCCCTCTTGTTTTCTGCATACAAGAATCGACACCTAAACCACTCCTGTTAATTCGGATTTGAAAAATTGAGACAGGGCGGAAAAAATGGAAAATGCAGGAGAACCTCATGTAGTGCTAGTCCCATTTCCTGTACAAGGGCATGTTACACCAATGCTTCAGCTGGGCAGAATCCTTTACGCACACGGTTTCACCATCACTGTTCTTCATCCTGAGTACAACTTCCAAAATCCTTCAAATCACCCCGAATTCAGCTTCATACCTTTAGTCGACAATTTGTCAGGAACTGATCCTGCTTCCCCGGATCCTTTTCTGTTCATATCAGCTATGAACTACAACTGCAGGCAATCTCTCCAACAGATCATAGCTAAGCTAAAAGGTACTAATATGATTACGTGTGTCATACATGACTGCGTGATGGAAGTTGCTCAATCAGTAGCTCGTGATTGTAATATCCCGAGTATCGTCTTGGATACCTCCAGTGCTGCTAATTAATCTGCTGTCATTTCGCACCATTCTTGGCCTCCACGAAAGTCACCAGGTTCCCTTTCCAGGTATTAATCGATCATTTTTAGTAATCTAAACGGCTCCATTTTTGTACATTTCCAGCTAATAGTTGATTGTTCAAATTACAGAATCTCGCCTGGAGGACCAAATTTTGCCACTTGAGTTCGTTCGGTTCAAAGATCTACCATTACCTGTTGATTCCGATATCCCTGAAATTGAAAGCGGACTCCAGTTTATGAGAACATCCTTACAAAACATGAGATCTTCAAATGCTGTCATTCTCAACTCAACTGGAAGCCTCGAGGAATCAGCACTATCCGAGCTTAAAAAACAATACCAAGTTCCATTCTTCGCAATTGGTCCATTCCACAAAAAGTTCCCCTCTCATAATCCAACTAGCATAACAAAAGAAGACGTTAGCTGCATCCAGTGGCTCGACAAACAAGCACCGAATTCAGTAATCTACGTGAGCTTAGGCAGCTTAGCGAAAATAGACAAAGAAGAGCTAATCGGAACAGGTTGGGGACTTGTAGAAAGTGAACAACCGTTCTTGTGGGTGGTGCGGCCTAATTCAGTTCACGGTTCAAAATGGATCGAATCCCTGCCAGACGAGTTAATCCAGATGATCGGGAAAGAAGGCCTCATCATCAAATGGGGTCCCCAGAGGGACATATTGTCCCACAGTGCCATTGGAGCATTCTGGAGTCATTGTGGATGGAATTCGACAATGGAAGCTATAAGCGCAGGCGTTCCAATGCTATGCCAGCCTTGTTTTGGAGATCAGCTAGCGAACGCTAGGTACATAAGCCATGTGTGGAGGGTTGGACTTGAAATGCAGAATGCTCGAGACAGGACGATAGTGAAGAGAGGTATACTAAGATTGTTCGTGGACGAAGAAGGTAGGAAAATGAGGCGCAGATGTATCGTTTTGAAGCGTAAGCTCGAGGAATGTGTCCAGGAGGGTGGTTCTTCTTGTAGCACATTGGAAAATTTGACACAGTTCATCTTGTCACTATAACCATAGCAGTCATGTTAATATGGTCATTTGGAGTGATTATTGAAATACGGCTGCCACGTTACGTATTTCGCTGGAAAATTGGTGGGTGAATCCTCCTTTAAACTATGGAATAGCTATAATTTTGCTATATTATGCCAACAATGAAGAGATGAAATACATTAATAATAGTATACCTGATTTAGACAATAATTTTGTGTCGAATCGATCAAGGACTTAAGGTTAGTAACGGGTCAATTTTCAAGGTTGCCAAAGCTGGTGTGTTTATTTGTAATCAGATTTTAACTTAGGGGCCCTTGTGCAAATGTATCTCTACAAATCCCTAAATTGGCCAAATTGCCTTTTGCACACTCACGTATATATATGGTTCCACTTCCAGTAAAATGCTTACACTTGTATACACCCAGTAAATTGATAAAATGGCCGGCGAAGTCTTGATTGTTCACCTTCTACACTCAGAAAAAGAAGCAGGACAAGTATAAAGCAGCAGGAACAGGAACTGAAACGAAAACGATCAGCTTGAAGAAGGTTAGAGAGATTCGTATGAGTTTTAACTTTTATTGCTGTCGTATGAGTATTATTTTCTTTTCTTTTACTGGTTTGAGTATTATTTTACCTTTCTACTAGGTTTGCACTTGCACTGAATGTGTTAGTAGATGAATGCGTGAACTGATTTCATTCTGATTCTGTCTCCTCAGAGTTCGAAGGTAAAAAGAGTTTAAAGATCTGAATTTTACTAGTTTGAGTGTTATTTTACCTTCTATTAGGCTTGCATGCACTGCATGTGTTATTAGATGAATGTGTAGCTCATTTAACTCTGTCTCCTCAGAATTTGAAGGTAAAAGAGTTGAAAAAGATCTGAATTTTACTAGTTTGAGTAATATTTTACCTTCTACTATTAGGATAATTTGAAGGTATTAGGAGAATTTGAAGGTAAAAGAGTTAAAAGATCTGAATTTGTACTAGTTTGAGTATTATTTTACCTTCTACTCGATTAGGCTTGCACTGCATGTGCTTATTAGATGAATGTGTGAACTTGCACTCTGTATTCTCAGAAGGTAAAGGTATAAGAGTTAACAGATCTGAGTTTTACTAGTTTGAGTGTTATTTTTACCTTCTACTCTATTAGGCTTGCACTGCATGTGACATGTGTTATTAGATGAATGTGTGAGCTCATTTAACTCTTACTTCTCAGGATTTAAAGGTAAAAGAGTTAAAGATCTCATTTTGTTTTGTTTTGGGGGTTGCATGTTAGAGAGTAGAGATTTAGAGTACTAGATGGATATCTGAATTTGCCTTGGGCCATGGTAGTTTGATCTAATTTATTTTCTGGACTTGAATTCAGTATGCATGAATGCAATAAGAGTGTGAAACTGTGAATGACTTCGATGGAATCAATTTGTGTTAAGAGTGTGTTTCTGTGACTTGCAAATTGATGCGTTTAGTTTAGTGATTATACTTCACAAAACTAGATTATTTGGGTTAATTTTACAAGCATCATAGTGCCTTTCATTGTTATATTACGAATGTGACGTAAATGAACACTGAAATTTGAGAAGTATGCTGATTGGAATTGGATGCCATAACCAAATTTTGTATTCTTGCATGTTTTTCCAGCTCTTACTTGTAGTTTCCTTTCCAAAAGTTTCAAATTCATTCTGCACAATCATGAGTGAAAGCACGGCTGATAAGAAATTGCGAACCGAGGACAAAGACCGGATTAGCAACTTGCCAGAAAGTGTTATATGTCACATTTTGTCCCGTCTGACTACAAAGGAAGCAGTGCGAACTTGTGTGCTGTCCAGAAGTTGGGAGCACAAGTGGACCTTTATTTACAACATCAACATCTATGATCATGAGTTCTTCAATTATCGCAGGAGCACGAAGATGTTCTTTCAGCTAAAGACTACAAAAGCAAATTTCTTCAACTTTGTGGAAAGGGTGCTCCTTGTCTCACATAATGCAAAAAAATTTAGCCTTCATTTAGTTGAGAAGTATGATTCAAGTCGTGTGACATCATGGATATCTACCATTTTAAGGCGCAAGGTTGAGAATCTCGAAGTGATATATGGTTATGAAAGCGTCATCTTACCCGAACGCCTTCTCAAATGCACCTCATTGAGGAGTTTAAAGCTGAAGTCGCCCTGCCCTTTAAAAGTTCCTATCAAAAGCAGTCTTCCAAGACTAACAGTTTTGTGTCTTGACCAAGTTAAGATACAGAATGATGACCCTCAAGCTGAGACTCTGACATTTACTTTCCCAATGCTGAAGACGTTTGAACTACGAGAATGCACTTGGTTGGGTGTGAAGTTCGTGGATATCCATGCTCCTAAACTGACAACATTGTACTTGAAAAGCTCATCATTGAATGCCGGGGCAAACGAATATTCCATCAAGATAATTGCAGAAAGAGTTACAGAGTTTTCTTCTTTTGGAGTAGTACCAGAAAATGTCACTGTGACTGGATCGCTAACTTATGCTACTATGGAACATGTATTTGATACCAGCGATCTTCAATTACTTAAAAAGACTGGATCACTAGTTCAAAAGCTATGGAAAGGATTGTTCAGTATCAAGCACTTGGTGCTTTCAGGTTGTCTAGCAAAGGTTAGTAATTACAAATGCTTGTTCCATTTCTACTAGTCTACTGTCTTTTTGAAACTTGAAAAACAACTTGCTTTATGATTCTTGCTCAATTATTATCATTTGCCTTTAGTCTGAACTGTTTATATTCTTTCTTACTTAATTTCCTAATTGGACTTCCCTTTCATCGTTGATGTTGATTTATACTTAGGCTATGGGGCACTCAGAACGAGAACTTCATCTACCTGCTATCCATAATTTGCAACGACTAGTTTTATCATCTCCAGCCAACACAAAAGCACTAATCACACTGCTAACTGCAGCTTTAAATCTGAAATATGTTGAAGCAGATGTGGTAAGCACAAAGCAACAACAATATTGTTTCTTCCCCTTATCCTTTTGTTTTCCCTTCAGTTGAGGTCTACAAATTAATGTTCTGTTTTTCGCAGCATAATTTGGACGATTATGATTATGGCCAAGTGAAACCACACTCTCTGTTGTTCAGTTTGGGGGAAGTCAAATTGAAATACTTCAGAGGAACCACGTCTCAACTAAACCTTGCAAAGTTTTTGCTGAGAAATGGACCCAGACTGAAGAAAGTTTGTCTCTCATCGTGTACCTATAATGGCTGTGAAAAGGATAAAATAGCAGAGGAGTTGTCAACAGTTCCTAAACGTTCCCCCTATCTCATTGTTATAGTCACTTATTAGAAGACAAATATACTTATGCGCTCCTTCAGTCATGGTGATTTGTGAATCACTTTTGTCCATATATCTGTAATTAGGAAACCTTAAAGTCCCCAAATCCAAAGGGCATAAGCTTTTGTCACTTTTGTCATGCTTAAACTGTGGTGAACAAGATCTAAAATTCCTGTGTCTTTTGGTAAATGGTAAATTCCATCTTTCGTTTTGTCATCTTCATCTTGTTAATTCTTAGCCCTAAATACAGGAGGTCCTTTATCTTGTTCTGTCAGTTTCTCATCAACAAGTTGGAAAAGAACAAAAAGAATGTTACAGGTAGTACTCTCAGGTCTTCTATTACAACTGAGATTTATTCGAACCCATCAAGATTATCTAGTATATGAATAAATTTTGCAAGCACATATGTATTGAATTCGTAGGAATTGAAATTGTGAAGCAGGCTGTGTTGATTAGTAGATGTAAATTGCAATAAAAAACTTCTACTGACCATCATATAATAAAGTCATCTTGTCATTTTGCACAGGATACAGAAACTGAAAGCAATTGCGGGCCTCCTTCACTATCATGACCTATGCTGCTCTTGACTCTCGAGACGACCCAGAGCCCAGGAAATTTCCTTCTGCTTTCAAACAAAACACACTTTTCTGGATTTTCTCTGAAATTTCTGTGAACCAATTAGTACAAATGATAGCTAATTAATATTATCTTTTAGATGGGGGGACTCTGGTGAGAGTTAATTATGTCTCGATTAGGAGTGTATGACAACTGGGGAAAGCTTGTTGGAGCTGTTATTGATAGAGAAAAGCGTGACCTACTGGCACGTTGTGATAGTCTGAGTAGCACCTCCAGTACTTCAGATGCTTCCCTGTCTCGTCTCAACAGCATAAGCTCCAGTTTTGATTATGCTGCTGCTGCCAATGGGGAGATATTGCCCACGTCGAATTTGAAGATTTATACATTTGCTAATTTGAAGAAGGCCTCGAAGAATTTCAAGTCCGATATGGTGTTAGGCGAGGGAGGTTTCGGTACGGTGTATAAGGGGTGGGTCGATGAGAAGACTCTCATGCCGTCTAAATCTGGCACGAGGATGATGGTTGCCGTCAACAAGCTGAATCTTGAGGTTATGCAGGGTTTCAATGAATGGCAGGTATTGTAACTTGATACGCGTTCTGTTTCTATTCCTTGATGATCAGTTTCGTATTTTTTGTAGTTTTGGAACTGATAACTCAAAAAGAATGTCTAGTTAGCATCTGAATATACCAAATAGCTAGGCCAATGTTTTTTTTGCACAAAAGCTAGATGAGGATTAGATGTATAACTCCGTAGCAGATTCTTGAGTTCTCTCTGGTGGATGTTTCGGATCAGCCTAATGTTCTTTATGTCGTAAATGCAGACAGAGGTTAACTTTTTGGGAAGACTGCAGCATCCCAACCTGGTGAAGCTCTTGGGATATTGTTGTGATGATGGAGAACTGGTACTCGTGTATGAATTTATGAATAAAGGGAGCTTAGAAAACCATCTCTTTAGACGTAAGAACGTGTAGAAATTATTGAATACTGAAACAACTTGATTATGCTGGAATCTGGTTAAATTAATATTTCATCAATACAGGAAATGCTGCCTCATTGTTATCATGGGATATTCGACTCAAAGTAGCCATAGGAGCAGCAAGGGGGCTCACCTTTTTGCACACTTCAGAGAAGAAATTTATCTATAGAGACTTTAAGGCCTCAAATATTCTTCTCGATGGGGTAAAATTCTCTTTCAATATAGACAGTTTTGTTTTCTTTATCACATTCACTGATGTGTAAGAACTAAAGAAGCACTAGTTGACAACCATGCTATCATCTTTGCATTATTTTACGAGGAAACCTCGTCTTAATCTCACTGATGCTGATGCTGCGAAATTGAACCAGATTGGGTACTAATAGGATCAGTATATACTGGATTTGTTTTTTTTTTTTTTATCACTGGAAGTTAATTTATAATTCTAGGCCACTCTCTTTTGCATTTTACAGAGCTACAATGCTAAGCTATCGGATTTTGGCTTAGCACAGATTCGACCTTCCTGCAGGCGCGAATCTCATGTTACCACCCAAGTTATCGGGACCTATGGATATGCTGCGCCTGAATACATCGCAACAGGTTAGTTCTCACCCAATCCCACGAAATATCTTTTCCAAGTTCCAATCGCAGACTTATATAACCTTCCTGAGGCTTTCACCTTTCCAGCTTACGGATACCTTCAAATTTGATTCCCTGCAGGGCATCTATATGTAAAAAGTGATGTGTACGGCTTTGGTGTCGTCCTGCTCGAGTTAATGACAGGCTTGAGAGCGTTTGACACGAATCGCCCAGCTGGCAAGACTGAGTTGGTTGATTGGATGAAGCCTCTTCTCCGCTCAAGACGCACACTAATAGATGCACGTATAGAAGGAGAGTATGCTCCAATAGCAGTAATACATGCTGCTCAACTTACACTTCAATGCTTGGAGCCGGAACCTAAAAACCGACCTTCAATGAAAGAAGTCTTGGAGGTTTTAGAGCAGATTGCAGCATTTGAAAAACCAAAAGAATCCATGAGTAGATCCGGACTTCCTTCTTCATCTCATCAGCATCGCCAATCCTTGCTCTATCCAAGATGATCCATGTTGTATGGCCCCAAATTTGCCATGGACAAGGCTAGTTCGGACTTCGGAACGACCTAATAAGTTGGTTTCTGGACTTGAATTTAGCATGCATGATTGCAATATTAATAGTGCTAGTATTTACATCTCCGTTAATTTACTAATCCTATATTCTCCAAACTGTCCTTTTGCAAAGTTATATGGTTCCACTTCCAGTATGCAAAGTTATATGAATACAAGTGTTGTGTTTACACAGCTTGTATACTATACACCGAGTAAATTGATAAAATGAGAAGTAAATGCCAAGTCTTGATTGTTTACCATTGAGTCCAAAGAATATCAGCTTCCAGACAGCTTCCACAAACATAAATAAATGATGTTGACCTGGGCTTAATTTTTCCACACAAAGAACAAAACATGAGACATCTTTGTTGGCATGGAACGAAAGACTAATTCAAATAGACTGGCAAGTCAAGATATCAGTAATCAATTACTCAAGATTGTGAAAGAGCCCTGGGATATATATATCAAAAGTCATGAGTGTATCACTATGTGAATGTGACATCTTAGGTGAAATTAAGTAGTACTTGAGTTTCTTGAAGTTCGGGTAAAGAAGAAGATAATCAATTCACCATCAACTGCAGTAGTATACGAATGTCGAGGAGGGGGGTGTATGATAACTGGCAAAGGCTCTATGAAGCCGTTCGCAAGAGAGAAGATCTTCGACGACTCTCGCTCTGTCCAAGTATCAGCAGCTCAAGTTCATCAAATTCAAGCTCTCGTTCCAGCTTTGATTCTGCAGATGTCGATGGTACGTCTTTACATCAGTTCTGTTTCTAATTTCAGCTCTCGTTTTTATACAAGTTTATCTTAGGTTTAGTAATTAGCAGACCATTTTTTCAAAGTCTCGAGAAGTTCTCGCGTGTGCAAGGAGAACAAGACCAGTTTCTATGTAGTAGCAGACAACTAGAAGCAGGAGCACAGACATTTTTAAGGATACAATCTTTTTCCCAATGAAGTATGGTTGTTCGTTGCAGTTAGCGGATACCCAAAATTTAAAAAAAAAAACTAAAATTATTAGAATAGGGGTAGAAATTGAACTTTTTAAACAAAACCAGATGATTGGTGTGGATTCA
Source organism: Plantago coronopus (assembly GCA_036897195.1). Lineage (NCBI taxonomy): Eukaryota > Viridiplantae > Streptophyta > Magnoliopsida > Lamiales > Plantaginaceae > Plantago > Plantago coronopus. Next base: position 16,443 of record JAYMSL010001061.1, read on the forward strand.
TCTGGCTAGCCCCTAACCTAGCTAAACTTGCCAGTTATCCTTACGCAGTTATGCGCTAGGCACTTCTTTACCTCACTTAATCAGTATCATCAATCGTTCTGCTCATTTCCTTTTCTGAGATGTTCGAATATTTTCATTGTGACCATGGTGCTTTTAACTCGTTTGCCTAATTTTACTGCGTCGTGTGTCATTTGGCCATCATGTAGGTTTTCGTGATTCTTGTTCTAGCTGCTTTCTTTTCTAACTTCACTAAATGGATGGCATTTTACTGTTTATCTTGATAAGAGTTAGAACGTGGTCTTTGATCCTGATTTTATTGTCTGGTTCTCATTATGTTTTCATCTAGGCACATTGAATAATTACTGCAATGGTGATGGTCTTTCGAGGATTAGCAGTGTCGGCGATAGCAGCTTCCCAGCTGGCCAAAGGGACGCTTGGTGTTTACTTGGAGAAATATTGCCTAATTCAAGTTTAAAAACTTACAGCTTTGCCGATTTAGAGAATGCCACTGGGAATTTCGAGTCAGAAATGGTGGTGGCAGAAGGGGGTTTAGGGATTGTGTATAAGGGATGGGTAGATGAAGAGACTCTCATGCCATCCGAATTTGGCTCCGGCATGATGGTTGCTGTCAAGAAACGAAAAGCTGAAGCCTATCATGGCCTAGAAGAATGCCAGGTACGAAAACATTAATTTTGTGTAGCATTTAGTTGGTATCTCATATTGTCCTGGAAAACAGTGTAACATATAAGAGAATAATCTCTTTAAGTGAATTTCAGGTTGACTTAGGTGAATCTAAAGCCATAATCTAGTTTGAGAATAGAATTATAGTGATCGGTTCTGCTTCAATCGAGCTATAGTGAGTTCCATAATGCATCATCACCATTCACCTATGATGCTTAATGCAGCCTGATATTACTCAATTTGAAAATGCAGTCCATGGTAAATGTTTTGGGAAAGCTGTTGCACCCGAACCTGGTTAAGCTATTGGGATATTGTTCAGAAGATCAAGAACTGTTACTCGTATACGAGTTTATGACAAAGGGGAACTTGGCAAACCATTTGTTTAAAAGTAAGTACTTGTGGAAACTAATAAGAATAAGAAAAACTCGTTTAATTATACTGGAACTGGTTGGTGTGCAGAAAATTCATACTCAGAACCATTATCATGGAATATCCGACTTGAGATTGCCACAGGAGCAGCGAAGGGGCTGGCCTTTTTGCACACCCCTATCATGCAAGTCATCTACAGAGACTTCAATTCCACCAATATACTTCTTGATGGAGTAAGATTCTGTAAAGTTATGTGCTTATTGGCCGAGGTTTTCTCTCGTTAACTGTGAACTAAGTTGGGTGCTTATTAGAGTTCAGCTCTTTTCAATGTATATGCTATGGCACCTATATTAGAGAGTTATAGATTGGGTTTCTCATTTCATCAGATTAGACTACAGATTGTTTGATTGATGTGAAGTGTATAAATGTGCAAGACTTGGGTTCCTTGCTCAATTTGAGATTGGGTGTTTCTGTTTATTTTACGAAAATTCAGCAGTAAATTGATCAGCAAAGACCTTCATTTTTCGTATTTAACCGCTTCTTCTCAATCCGTTCTTTTATGTATTTCCTTTACTTCTTGTAGAATTACAATGCAAAGCTAACCAATTCTGCCCTAGCAATACTTGGACCCTCCGAGGGGGAATCTTATGTTGAAACACTAGTTATGGGAACGTATGGTTATGCGGCCCCTGAGTATATAGCAACAGGTGAGCACCCAAAAGATTCCATATGATTGTATGTTTGGCATTTCAAGTCCTTGAGTTCATTTCTCATTTTGGCCAACTTATTGTAAGATTTTACATGGAAGTAGTAAAATGGTGTTCATTGAACTTAATTGTGATAAATGAGGAACCTCGACTTCATCTTTATACTTACAAAGTAGCTGTGCCTATAGGTGTTATCAAACATCAGAGAAACATTAACATGGTATTCAAGTTAATCTGTAGCTTAGTACTAATGTTCTTCATTGGGTTTACTAATGCGTGCATTTGTGTGTTGTTGCACAGGATATCTATATGTAAAGAGCGATGTTTATGGATTTGGGGTTGTGTTGCTTGAAATGCTGACTGGTTTGAGGGCAATCGACAGGTCACGGCCGAAGGGGCAAACTAAGTTGGTAGACTGGATGAAGCCCCTTCTGGGCCAAAGGAAGAAACTGAAATCTGTGATGGACGCTGAAATTGAAGGACAATATACTTCAAAGGCAGCATTACAGGCTTCTAAACTTGCTCTTAGATGCTTGAAACCGGATCATAGTAGTCGTCCTTCAATGGAAGAAGTTTTGGAGATCTTACAACAGATTTCAGCTATAGAAAAAACTAAAGGGTCCAAGACTAGTAGAAGGTTCATGCTTTGATCATCGCGTAGGTCTCATCTCATCAGTCTTCTCGGTTATAAACCGCTGATATATATGATGGGATAGTGAAGACAACTGATGGTAGTAATAGCTGATGA